>JABASD010000093.1:0-126158 GCA_019776165.1 Pogonognathellus flavescens | reverse complement strand
AGGACCACTCTGCTTGTTGTTCGCACTCATAAATGAACTACTCCCCCGTCTGGGGAATTGCCCCGTTTGGGGATTACGGCGCCGTGCAGCGCACGGGCTTTTTATCTAGTTCTTTATAAAATATCATGTCATAAATATCCAAGTAAATAGTAAGCATTTTGGACGTGATTTACGCAGTAACTTTAAAATGTTTCTTATCTTCTACAGAACTTTGTGGGTAAGTCCACGTCGTAACTATAACAAGTGTTAAAAGTATAAATTTAGATTTCAGGTCCATTTTCATATCCTGGCTAGATGTGTCTGAGTAAATGTTCATGCATTTATTATCAACCTTAAGAAATATGCATTCATTATTAAGTAAATTTTATTTAGGTTTCTTGGGTTTCTTGGTGTGAGTAGGAATGAGAATTAGGGTGAGGCCACTTGATGAAATTGTAGTGAGGCAAGGGAGTCATAAATTGCAGTTGTAGTACCAGTTCTACCTAAATAATTCTTGTATTATGCAACATTTGCTGACTGTTGTTTTTGTATCATTTAGAGTACTTGAAGCGTTTCTACATTCTCCAAGTTTATTATGCACGTAGACGATGTAACACAAGTAGAAAGTGTTCTTCGTTCGTCGGTTCCATTTACTTCATTCTTCTGACGAATTATTTATTTTTAATGGCAGGAATGCAGCGTTGTCCATACTTGGCTGAGATGAAAGAGCGATTTTGGCGGAGTAACAACAACGGCAACGATAATAAGAAATTGACGGATGACGAAGGAGACGACCTTCTGAAAAGTGTAGCAATGACGACAAAAAGTAAGCAATCGACAATCGCCCGTTTAGCCCAACCGGAACCAGATGATCCCGAGGAAAGCCTCCCGATGCTTCCTCCTCCAAGTGCACTGTCCACTTCAACTCCCGCTGCCCCACCGCCACCACAATCTGTTCTCACTGTTGTTAAGGTTAGTTTCATATACTTGTCAAATGTTTGTCTCTATTGCAAAAAAACATTATCAATGTGAATTATTATAAATTACTTGCGCTCACTTCAAAACGGTCAGATACCATACGGCTACTTGAAATTCATTAATTGTTTTAAGAATCGAAATATTAGACTTTTAACCTCGGATAACTTTCATTTATTGTGTTGACAAGTAGATGCACTCTGTGTGCATCTTTAGTTTGCTTTCTTTTCTCCAGCAGTTGCAGTCTCCTTTTTCTTCAGGATTGTTTCATGTATTCTTATCAGAATACGCCATACTTCTCGCTTACAATTTCACCATGGGATATAATGGCGTTTCTGTCTCGCTTGATTTCTGCAAATAATTTCAGCGATAATGCATTATTTAAAATGTGATTAGTGACTACGAATCTTCCTAACTTTTGACTATAGTTTATTATGGTTCTGCATAAATGTAACTTCTTTGAGATTTTTAACTTCATTTTAGGTTGGAAGAGCACCTTGACATAATAACGTTTCGATTGAAAGAATCAAATTGTAAATCGGTTAAAACATAAGCTACGTATCGTATGAAATCAGTACAAATTTAAAAATATTCAAAAAACATTAACAGTGTCAATAGGGAAACCGGAAATATAAAGTACCTTCATTTTCGAAAATAAGTAGAATTTATATTTAAGATAAAATGTATCCTTGAGAATATTTTACCATAGTATAGTTTCTCTAAAAGATCATGAAGGAGTTGACCGATTGACCCATCTACGAACTTATTGCTAGTCTCACACTAGATCTTACAAATGCTTGCACCAAATAAAATGCGAAAAAAAATTCTCAACCCGTCCTCAAGTTATATCGTGACGAATTTTGTCTATTTTCATAAAGTAGTTGTTCTGTTACTTAATGAACATCATTAAATGTAGTGATTTTTGTGCTACTAACCTGTGCAAAATGCGGAATTGAAAAATATTTAACCGTCTTATGAGACAAAAACCATTAAATACCGCCTCGAGTTGTCATAATATGCCCTCAACGCTTACATTATAATAATATTCGGTAGCATAATAATAATAATAATAATAGCATAATCACCAAGATTTCCGTATACAGGAAACAGGCAATTCAATTACTTAACATTGAGTCTACAATATTGTAGACGTAGACTCAATTATGTTAAGTAACAGAGTTGCTTTATGGAAATGATAAAGAAGCTGTCCTTTTGTTATCACTTGAGAACGGGTTCAGGTATTTTGTTAAAAGTCTGTACAAGTCGTTGTAAAATTTAATGTGCTGCTAAGTTCGAATATCTTTCTTTTAGTGTAACTACTTTTTGCATGTTAATAATATTGCTTCAAGTATATTCTAAATATTGCTCTGGTAATTCCACTTACTTACGTTTGAAAGTGAAAGCCTTTTGAATTGGGAAATCGCCAATGCGTGTTTAAATGGTTCGCTAAATGGCAATCAATTTTTCTAAATACATTTGGCCAGAATATTCATTCTGCTACTAACACAATCACAGTCGATGTGTATATATCACATTTAATGTTACCTTATTATGTTCACAACACAGTGCCACTATGTCAACTCCTTTACGGCTTTGGACCGTTACCAATGGTTTATTGACAATTGATTTTATATTCTTCCGATCTAAGTAAAGTGTGCAATGAATGGTTTTCCCTATTCTGTAATTCTTCTCAAACTAAAAATACACAAAACGCATACATTGTGAGACTGAATGCAAACCAAAAAAAAATTATATCGAAAACACCGTTTATTTTAGTTTTGCCTAGATAGTTATTAATTAATGGGTGAATTAATAAATTGATAGATTGCAATAATGCAGTAAAGTTATTTTAATCTCAAACTGAAATCGGAGTATTTATTTAAATTAATTTACTAAATGACTGAACTTAACTTAAAAGTATTAACGTTTCTCTCCGGTTATGTCACTTTATATAAATCGAACGTTTTCTCATTTTATGCCTTTCAATTTCTCGTCTGTCTGTTTGACTGTCGAAAGAGCAAACCATAAAAGTTCACCTGAAGTTCGTTTTTTTAATATCCTATTTGGTTGGATTTGTTTTCATTGTTAAATGGATTGGTTGCAATTTGTTGTGAAGCGAGATAACAAAATCGATTAAAAAACGGCAATAGAATTGATAGTGTATAATTTAGTGGAGAAAAGTTTCCAGTGAATGACTCGCTGCCATTAAATGAAGCGTTGTATTTGTATTGCATTCCATTTTAGCGTTTATTTCTAGCCTTCCGTCTCATAAATCTCTTGTCGTCTTGTCTCATAAAAGTTGTTCCAGATTTTCGTATCGAACAAACTGGAACGAATGTCATGTCATGTGTATCATGAAAGTAATATAATGCTAATATTACGGTTTGGAGGATATTTTATTGAAGACATTGGAACTGGTAGGGATTTTGAAAATAAAAAATGTATTTATTAGTCGTTTGAAAGATATAAAATATAGTTGAGCGTGGAAGTAATGAAACCACTGATATAAATATATTAGACGAGCAGAGCTAGAAGTTGTGAGTCTAACCAAATTGTATTAAAGTATTTATAAACATTAGTTTTAGTAGTTCCATGAAAACCACTTTGAGGGAATTCGCCGAAGTACATTACTTATCATCTGAGACGTATGTTATTAGTGTTTGCTAATTCACATTCTGCTGTATTTAGTAAGCCGTCTGCTTCTGGAAACTTTAATGGCATTTAGAAAATCAACAGTAAGTTTGCACTGACAACTCTCAAAAACTGTGTTCTCTAAAGCGTATTCAGGTCTGAGAGCATACTAAATGAAGCTTACATTTTAGCAAGTTTTAGTTTATTATGTAGGTGGCCTGGTTTTCTGTTTATTGTTTAATAGGTTGAGAAAGGATTGAATTTATTTGTATTTCCTAGAGTAGTGGTATTTATGCACACTCTATTCTATATAGTTGTAGCTATTTCGTGCAAGTTGAGGAAACGACTTAACCAGTTAAACCTAATATCTGAGTTATACCGAAAATATTTGAAGACTGTGTAGTATAAAGTTAGTTGGTATTAGTTGCACGAGTCACCCGCACAAAATACACACTACACTCCCTTTTGAAATAATGTTGAAGCGAACACGGACATAGGACTGGGAGAGTCATTTCGTTGCTCGAGCCTTACATGGAAATTATTGATTTCGCTATTGTCATTAATGTGGTCGTAAATGTGAAGGCTTCAGTTCAGCTTTCAGTAGTGAAAAGGGCTTAGACAAAATAATGGAAGAGGTTTCCAAACTGAGATATTTTCCCAGTAGTTCACAACGTGTAGACGAGCAGAACGTAAATCCAATTCTTATGTTGTAGATTTCGGAGGATCTGCTAAACTGCCAACCGAATTTGGTGGAAGGAGCTTTCTCCGTGAGCCTGGAACCTACCACCTTACTAACAAAATTCTTTCAGTGCAAACGAGAATTGATATTTTAATATTATACATACATATAAACATACTCAAGTAGAGATATACGCACATTACAGATACCATCTTCATTATTTCGCATTATATATAGGTATGTAGATATGCTATAAGAAGATTATACCAATCCATAAAAGAATACTACTTTACATTACTACTAGCTATTTCTACTTTGTTAATAAAGTATTTTTGAAACTTTTGAGCCCTTAGGGGATATTAAGGCGGGTATATGCCTTAGTTCCAGTTCGCTTGTCAAATGAAACAAGCTTATGAATGTTCAGGAACAACAACATAACTCTTTGTTGTTAGGAATGTAAACTCTATCCTGTAACACCAATTTGGGTATATGATAATTTGTAAAAGTGTAAGAAGGTATTTTGCTTGTAGGGATTGCAGTATCTTTTCTGTGTGGGTGATATTTGGAGTGATATGTGATACACAGGAGAGTGTAGGATTGGTATATAATAATGAAAATTCGAAGTAGTTGGCTGTAACAGTTACATTCTGTTATTCTGTAGTAATAATGTAGTTTAGCCTGTGTCTGTTTATGTTTATGTTAGTTTCTTGAGTTGGTAGTTAGTCGAGAGTGTATTCTGCGTACTGTAGTGAGGTGAATGTTGAATTAGTAATAGAAATTGTATTGACTGGCGGAGTATGTGTAGTGCGTGCGTGTGGGTGTGTGGTGCATGTTACAGGTATGCATGATGATAACAGTTATGTTCAACTACGAAATTACTGTGATAGGTATTCATTTTCCTCTGCTCGTGCACCCGACAACCTTAATAGCCGTATCATATCATTGAAAATGACTTGGGCTCCGATTCCATGGTCTAGATCATTGATTCCTCGGAATATGTACAACTTGAAGTGTGCAAGTACATCGTGAGTAGTTTTCCAAGTCTTTTAGGTTTCCTGCCTTAGATCGATTCGTCTCTAGAGATATAGAAACACACACTCCAGATTGGACTCCTTAGATTCAATTCAAAAAAATCCGCATGCCTTCAGCCAAATTTATCGCTTCTTGTGTTTCGTGACTTTTCTCTGACTACATGAGGAAGCGAGCATTACATTCAATTTTCATTCGTGGCAGAGTAACAGGAAGAATTCCTTTGCGTATATAATTCCATTTACGTCCTGTACAACTGATTACGTCCACATAAATATACATGTCTTCATTCTACACGTTATTACCCGCAACGCTCATCCTTTTACTTCTTTTTAACAAAATACTCGCTTAATAATTCCTTACTAAGCTGCCTACGAATTAAAAAGTAACCAGAGAGAGAGAGAGAGAGAAATAATGAATGCCTTTTTTAACTACACTGTGGGGAGAATAAAACATGCTGCATCGAAGGATCATGATGATCTTTCAATTTTTCATGTAAAATGTATTCCCCATGCATTATATTATAATAACTCTTCCATTATATATTTTCTTTGTGCAGCCCTCTCCATTCCCCAACATTGAACATTGCTCCAAGTGCTAATATTTCAAGTTGACACCTTCTTCAGGCGCAATGCGTGAGACGGTAAAGGAATGCCTTCAAATTATTTCATACAACACATAAAGCATTGCGCAGAGGTTTAAAATTCGTTGTATACTCACTCTCTCCTGCTTAGCATGACAGACATTTCTCATTTAAGAGTGAGTAAATCAAATACGACAAAATTGAAAATTATCTACATATTATGGTTCACAAACTACTATGAACTACTCTTGGCCACCAACTACCACGTCTGCCTCCCTAATAAGACTACAAAGCTGTTTGGGCCTTCTGATGCGTTTTAGATAATAATACTATTAAGTTTACACCTAAAGGCCATCTCTGAGTCTGTATTCATGGAGAGACTAATAGTAAGTAGTATCTATGTGTCTACACGGACTAACAAAGTTTACTCTTTGAGACGCGTGTGCCATATAGGTTGACACTCGACTCGGCATTAAACTCTTGAAATTGGATATAGAGACGTAATTGAAGTGAGGACCCGTATACTCACATAACACCGTAGGACGTACTTGTGTGTGTAGTGTGTAGCTACTAATGTTATTATCATTTCTACCTTATAAGTGATCATTCGGCCTTAATGCTTTGTGTATGTACAATGTAGCTAGTCTAGTGTATACAGCAAAGAAGGATTTCTTGTTCGTATATATTTTACACATTTTATATATCTCAGAGTAGAGCTGCTCTTTCAACCACTACATAACACATCCATGTACGAATGAGACAAAATCAATAGTAGTTGGGGGGAGAAATTTTATTTCCAGTTCGTACTTTCACATGTAGCAAAAGCAACATCTTTTAGCAGTTCGCAGGAGTAGTAGTCTGTCACTCAAGTGGTGTAGGCCATGTACGATGTGCTGTATATTATTATATAATGTGTGGAGGAATTTATTCATGCTTTTATAAGCATACTCCATACGGAGAACTTGGCGTTGGTTTACATTTTGCATACAGCTCACATATAGCTATATAGATTATAAATGGATGTATGTAGCTGTACACTTTGTCAAAAGTGGAGGATAAAACCTTCAGATTCATACGCTACTTTTCTTCAACATTATTGATGTTCATAGAACGTAAGAATGAAAATAAATGAAAGTATTGACTGAGCACAGGAGAGTTTCAGCTCAGAAAGACTTAAATTTCTTCTGAGCAAAGCTTTCAACAGGAAAAACAGGTGATTGTACCATTCTTTACTGCTCTTTCAACGTATACACTGATTTTATTATTCACACTCAAACAACAAAGCCAACAACAACCCTTCACTCACTACTCCCACTCAGTCAGTAGATATGGTCCAAGACGTTATTTTTTAACAGACTTTTACACCAGACTTTACTAACTTCTCTGACACTAAACATATAACTACGAGATATCTACTGTATCATTCATAAAATATTGCAAGCACAATTTCCAGCTTTAATTTCCCCTTAATTCGTAAATAACTAAACTAGAATCTGTTCTAAATATCAACGGTTTACATTTTATTGTTTTTAGTAAATTGCTTTACCTCTAGAGAAACGCACGTTTGTTTTTTAATCTTGTATATCATACTCAACAAAGTACATGGAAACAAATAAGAAACAAACAAATGAAAAAAAATGTGTTCCATTGGGCTACAACACAGGTTATAAATTATTTGTACATGTACTGACAACAAATTGAAAGGATGAATGTTCGCCATGAACCGGTGTGCGTGCAGAAGTGAAAGTCTGGAAGAAAGAATGTCACTAGATTAAATGTTCTATGTAGTATTCGAATGTATACAAGTGTAAAAACTTTATGTAGAAACTACACTTATATTCATTACGTATAGTATGCTCTATGTATATATTATACATATATAACATCTTGATATATTATTTCACAACAGTTAGGTCAAACTACTCTGTGAGAAGGTACAAGTACATTTCTACTACATCTGTCTCTCGTAAAACCTCTCTCATATTTTCCACCTCAACTTTCTCGTGAACTTAAGACCCATCCGAAGATTACATTCATGCATATCATATAGCAGAGATGCATACATTTACATAGTAATTCTTTCGGATACATTCAATCCAACTTTTTCTCAGTTTTCTTCGTTTTGCCCAACTGTATGAGGATATAAATAGACCATATATAAACGCAGAAAGGAAGCAATTCAAGTCGTATTTTATTCCTAGGTTAAATCGACCCTGGCCCTGTGGGCATGGTTAAAATGATAGGGTTGCTAGTATTAAAAGCTGATGTTGTTTGAACGAATTTCCGTATCCTTTTGCAGAACCAGAGTAGTAGAGTGGTGGTAGTAGAATAATATAATGAACACACTACTGCTCCTATATCCTAAGAATCCTAACCCGGGCACATTCACAACAGAACACACATATCTGCATCATGCATGCATATTATATTTTATTCACTTGCACACAGTAACCAACCGAATAGTCGTGGAGGGGAAAGTTGCGTGCAAAGTGCGTACGAATAAATGTGTACCTTTGTATCTGTATTACACATTATTTCCGTACGAGTTACTAAGGGACGACTTCAGCCACTGTCTGTGCGTGTGTTTACACTTTTCCCTGTAGCTGTATACAGCTCTAGGTTTTTTTCTGTGTAATAATGTCAGCCATATAAACCACTCATACGCATATACCAAAAGGAAAGAAAAGGCAGAAGTCACTACCACTCACTCTCTCCGTTGTTTATTACGTGGATGTTGTGTAGAAAACCGATTCTGTTATGTTATTATTACCGGGTAGCCGAATAAAACCGAGAAATGGCCAACCAGCTGCTATATTATTATATATGCTTTTTGGCTGTGACAGCGACCTATCTAGTATTTACAAACAAATGAGAGAATAATGTTACGTACATGCAAACTGGAAACCAACGACAGTGGCCGCTATAAAACGTGAATGTTATACGTACGTACGTTATACCACCTAAAACAGCGTAAGATTTATACAGGTACACCTTCTTGGCATGGAAATGCTTACATAATAAACAGAGTTGCAATCTTGCCGAGTTTTGCTTTTACCGATCGATTTTTTTACTTTTTTATAATAATTGCTTTCTTTTTTCTTGTTCACTTGTAAGGATTTTCTAAGTTGGCAGTGAGTGTTAACCTTTAAATGAAAAAAACGTTTCAGCGTCCGTGGCGTGCAATAATATTGCATGAAATGAAAATACGATCATATAATAGTCACAGTATAAGCATTTTTGTTCTAATATTAAAATTAGTTTGTAAAGATTTTCCGAACTATCACAAATGGAATATTATTGCTCTACCTATTTCCATGTTTCTTAATTTTCATTTGCTTAATGATGATCTATTGCATTATTATATAACTGTGCTTTGAAAGGAATAAAGTTCCATTTCCAATCAATTGTAAGACCTCTATAGTATAGGTATACCTTTGTATTTACTAAATATTATTAGAATAAACGAGGTGTACTTTATAGATGTAAATATCTGAGAATTATGAATCTAAATAAGTGGAATAATAATGAATTAAATGTTTCCATGCATAAGAAACATTGATTCTTTATTGGCACGAACATTTCGCAAATGCTATCTGATAGTTAGCTCGGTTCAAGATTCGCCAAATTAGATTTCAGATAATTTTATAGAGATGGAAACAGTGTTTCAAGCAATGATAGCTGAAGATCATGGTGATTTGACTTGATTATAATTTATTACCTTGTAAACAAAGTAGTAAATTGAGTTATTCAATCGAATCAAGGTTGATATAAATCTTTCTTTGCTATCTATTTCTGTATATGCATGCAGACTAATCATCTAGGTACCTCTGCCTTAATCATGATCAGTCTATACCTTAAATCGTACTAAACAGTATACTATTTCGTGTTTATAGAAGTAAATGAGATGAGATAATGTGATTGTGACAGGAAATGAAGACAGATCCTTGTATTTAAGCTTGGAAAGCGGCTCTGATAATAATATAGCTAGACTGGGTTAAATGGCCATATAAATCAGTAAGTATAGACAGACAAGCTTTCTCTAGTTTGTTTATATCTAAGTTATTGCCTGTTATACCTGTATTGCATAATATGTGTACCTTGTACCTAGTTTGTTCAGACTGTGGATAATTACGGAGCGTAAATGTCGTCTGAGTCGCTAAATTTGTTATGCAATAGCGGAGGAGTGCAATGGCATCGGGAAGTAATGACCTGAACTGACTGAGCTGCAATCTTAAATTAATTATTTTCTTGCATTCAACTATATTATATAATACTACATATCGTGTACCTATAATTCTTATTTTGTATTGAATGCATTGAAATGCAGGTGAAACCTGACGGGTCTGGATCACGAACTGTGGCAGCGGAACGACCTCCTTCATTTATTTGGTTCCAGCAACCAACGGTCCAGAAATGGTGTTGTAATTATGCCTACAAGTTTCCCAAGAATGCAAAGTAAGTAGAATATCGCATGTTTACGTTCTTTCCTTCACTTCTAATTCTTACAGAATCGGCACTCCTTCTCGAAACAGAAATGTGTTGAGCTAACTTATGTCTACTTAAACTTATGAACATTTCCATTCCTAATGAGTAATCAACAAATCGTGTTCCATCGATATTAAATCGCAAACAATTCATTATTATTGTCTTCGCCGAAAATTACTACTGAAATATATATTCCTCGCAACCATTGCTCTTCGTGCATATCTGCAATGTGGTAGTAAAAACAACGACGCTACCTACTAAGCATATTCTCGGCATATTTTCATAAATATTCTGCTTTTAATAAAATGAATTTTTTGAAAACGCCTTTTCTACAAATAAAAACGAAAGTACACGAACACAATCTTTGGATATGTACGTTTCGCATAATAATATCCAGGTTTTACCTTGTCATTTGAATATCTTGCACATGTTTTGGGAAAATGTTGACATACATTTGCATTCTGGACATTTATGATTGTTGTTTACTACTATGGTTGAAGTAATATGCATGCGTTTCAGTCTTAGTCGATATCGCATAAAATAATATTATACGACAAGAATGTAGTATGAGTGACTACATCGAAGGAAGTGTGCATGTTCTGCATTCATGCATTACACCTACCACACACAAATAAAACGAAAATACTTCCTCGTGTTTATTCGCATATCAACTTTTACAATACCTATCTGTAACACACACACTCCAAATATCCAGGAAAATGTATATATACATACAAGAAATGTGTAAATAACTTTCAGCATTATTTACTCGGTGTTAAACTAATAAATATATAAATTCAAAGATTGCCAAAGCAATTTCCCTTGCAAAAGGGAGACTGACATAGAAAATTATTGGGATTTTCAGTCACAAAGGAATAAAAGCATAAAAGGAGTTATTACTACCTGGGCATAACTTTCCCTACTGTATACCTGCGTTGCATAAATTGTCCGCTTGAAATGATATTGCAAGGAAACTCATGAATACAACTCATACAGTATATAACTCTGAAAAGAAATCCTGGAAAAATATATACATACCTAGTCCATTTCATCAAACGCAAACAATAGAAATATCCTCACTACTACTAGGAAAAAAGAACTAGAGAGAGAGAGAGAGAGAGTTGAGTAGAAAAAGTGTATTGTGAAAGTCTTGTGAAGAAATTAGCTGTTGAATGAAGAAACGCTCACTCTTTCCCATAAACCGAGAATAGCGAAAGATGAAAAGGCGAAGTCTCTCGGAAACAGAATTGTGCTCTGCCAGAGCCACTCTACGATGAAATTCGGATACTCGAAGAACGGGAGAAAAACAAGTCGCTGTGGGGGGTACATGTATACTTTCCCCGCTTTTCCTCTCTTCTTCTTTCTTGGCTACTCCTGTCATTTCAGCAGGATCCTGGAATTTTCTCCTTGTTCCCTGTTATGTTGGTTGGGAACGTAGACGTTGATGTAGTTTTGGTTGCTGCTGGTGATGGTGGTGGTGTGGTAGAAGAAGTGGTGTGGCTATCGTCCTTTTCGGTTGTCGGTTGCGTTGGTTCAATGCACTATTGGTGGTACATACAGGACTCTCCGATGCCAAGTCAAGTCAGGTTCCCTTCTGTGTAGTCGGCTCTGGTTTGATTGGTCACGCATCCAGGAGAAGTTTCAAGGAGAGTGTAATCGATCGCTCCCTTGCACTTTCTCTACACGCTTTTATTTCTACACACTCTACTTCTCGTCCAAACTACATCTACGTACTTACAGACAAACATACAACAGCAGACACAGACAGGAGCAAGACAAGGTTGACTAAAGTGTGAACTGTGAAGCAAACGCAAATCCACTCTACACAAACACAACTAATATACGCTCTATTTATCTATAACAATGCAATTTCATCTTACAGCCTTACAGCTACTACTTCTGTAGACACAAAACTAAATTCCATTTCTCCCATTTGCCACATTTCCTTCTTTCTATTTCCAAACTCAATAAAGCTTCCAATGCCATACAGCACATCCATTACAGTATTCCAAAAGTCCTAATAAATATGTAACTATGTCTAGGCGACTAGACTAGCTATTACGAATGTAATATGTTAGACTGCCATGTAATCATAGTGTAAAACTGTATAGGTATATCGTATAGGTATTAAGTATACGTGCAAAATGAAAAAACGGGATAATAATACCATAGCTGTGGAGCAATTTTCTTGTAGCAGTTTCTGTGTGATTATATGGTATAATGTATAATGTATTGGATTTGCAATGTTATGGTGGTTGTAGTTAGTTTGGTCAGGATATGCTCAAGGCGTATTATGCATTTAAAATTGTTTGCTGTCTTTCTTTTGTGTTGCGTTGGTAGAAAGCGGAGACCGTGTTTGAAGAGATACTAGAAGGTTAATAAAGTTTATTTTATCAAATGCCTTTGTTCATTCCATTGTACTAATATTGTGCTTTATTTTCCTCTTTCATTTCTATTACGTGCACAACTCGGACTTTTCATAAAGAGGATGCTAAAGGTAGCTGGCATATATTATGAACGAGATTCTTTTCTTTCTCCAGACAGCGCTAACAGGTTGAACTAGTCCACTTGAAATATTTATGATGAGGAATTACTGGTGGCTTATTTGATGTTTCCAGACTTCTTTCATTCCCTTCTCTTTCTCTCCAGCTCTCTCTCTCTCTCGATAGCATAATATACTTTCCTTGTGTTGTAAGTATCCCTCTTTACGAGCTGGATTCTCAAGACCGTGGAGGAACATCATATGAAAGCAAGTTGATACCTTGTGAAATTATTTTAAGTGAAGTATTTGTGTTACGTTGACTGCACTACAGACACTACTCATGTTTTATCTTTCCCTGAGCTTCACAAGGATCGTATTGAGTCGTCAGTTGAATTGCCCTGACATCGTCTCCCCAGAGTCTGTTTGAAAGTACAGCGTAAATGCGATGTGGTTTGCGTATACCTACATATTTGTTTACTTCACTTGTATAAATGGATGTGCTCGTTGAAGGAATGTTAGTAGTTGTAGAGTAATAATGGTAGTAGAGTATCGAAATTGGGTTCACGACTTGTTATGGAGTAAAATACGTTTGCTGAACAAGTCTCTCCACTCTCAAGTCACTACCAGGGATCATTATTTGCACAAGTTCAAACATAATGGTCCTTTGACCTTATACATTACATTACAAGTCTTTTCTTGACGCAATACTGCACAGGTGCTATGGCAAATAAACTATTCATCTCTTTTTAACACTTCTCGGATGCTACTAATTATATTTGTCACGTTGATGATAATAGAAATATATTTAGTAGTACTCTATGACGTATGCAATTTGTAACTGTATAGTTATTTACTTATTTAAAAAAGTAAAGGGTAACACCCTCTTCTTTATTGGCCTCTAAGGATATTATAGCTATTATCAGTATATTTTGCAATATTCACGAAATATTTTGCTGTGCATTCATTTGTTTTTCGGTGTAGTAATGTTCAAGGGGGAATCAAGAGTTAGGTACGCATGAGTGTAAATTACGTGTTGAAAGAATTAGAAAGATATGCAATTCAGTAGGTAGTTACACACAGATGCTGTGCAGTAAATTCAGTATATAAATGGCTAATTTGCGGAACACATGAAAAAATATCACGAGGCTGTAGAACTCATTATGGGCCATTTCATGCCATGACTGTACGAGACTACCCGAACTGAGCGAGATAGAAACACGAACTAATATCTTTGGAATGGGGGAATGTTAGATATTCTATAGGCTCCGTCGCTTCGTAACTGCAAGTTATACTGCAACTCTTATAATGTAATCTGCGAATTCGCTTGTTTAGCGTAGAAGCATTTATCTGTAGCTGCAGCATAGCTAAACGTCGTAATCGTAATCTATAAAATATAAAGCGACCTGTCATGTTACAGGCTTTTAGGAGAAGGTACCAAACAATTCCATGTGAAGATGTAGATATATATTTATACATACTTTGTGCATATAAGTAAAGTGGTATTGTTGCTGTCCATTACTCAGTTGGAAGTATGGCATGAGAAAACAATACATCAGACAGAAACAGTCGTATTACAAATAAAAGCATTTAATGTATAAATGGATCTGCTTTTTCCTTCCTGTGCTGTGCATGAACTCGACAGTTGAGTTTGTGAAAAAATCATGAAAATGTCATAGACTGTCTGTCGGGCAAAAATTTTTGCAAGTTGAAATTCATTTATCATGCCTATGCTCTGCCTCAGCAGAACAATAACAAGTTTTGCAAGGTTGAAAATCATATTAGTAGATAACATCAGACTGTTCTTTGACAAACTGAAAGCATTGACAAAATGTTTGCTTTATTTTACATTGAAGGACATAAAATAACAATAAAGGTTATTTCTTGCGACGCAGAAAGTATTTTTAGTATTCGCTGTTGGGGAACTTTTTCTTTGTATTTATTCATGTGATATTACTAATTCATTGGGAAAGCAGTGTGTGTTAAGCTGCTTAATAATAAGGAGATTGGGGACGAGGTGACATGTTTTTGGTTGTTAAGAGTGCCTAGGATGAATTGATAAGAATGTGTGTATAGGAATTGAAGGGTTCTGAAGGAGAGAATTTCATCAGCTTAAATCCTTTGCTTGGAAATCTGTATTTCTTTTGTGAGTACGGATTCATCCATACACAAATATCGGTTTTGTGAGGATGAGATAAGAATGGAGAGGAGAAATGTGATAGGCTAAGGAAAATTTGTTTGGAAGACGGATGGAATCGGATGTGTATGTAAAATAAATGTGAGAGAGTGGAGAAAAATCAGACGAGGAAGTGACCGGAAAGAGGGAGGCATATGGGAGGAATGTTCGCTAAAGACGAGACAGTCGTATTCCTTCTCGTAGACGTCCGTATATATTTATAGAATAGACTTTGTATTTTCGTTTAGCTTGGCATGAGTTTATACAATGGGGAAATGCGCCTAGCGGGTATTGGAAAGCGCAGTGTACACAGTTCATGGGGATACATTAAGAATGGGAATGAAAGTAAAAGTTTCCAAGGGAAAGATAGCGGAGACGAAAGAGAGAGAGAGAGAACGGAGTTAAAGTTGTGTTATGTGTTTGTAGTCGTCTAAGTATAGGGACAACTAACTACACGGGTATTATTATAGGAAGAATATATTTTATAATGGCAATACTCGTGTACTTGTTAGCTGGAGAGAGAAGTGTAGACGTAAAAGTAGTAGTAATACGAAAGTAGAAGAGACGGTCATGAAGGAGAGAGTCTGTGTGTGTGTGTTGAGTTGGCTTGGTGTGAATTGATAAATTCGGAGGCTGGGTTAGACTTGGATGTGGATGGTTGAGTGGGGGGAAGCAGTGAGGCAGGACGACGACGGGACGAGACGGAACTAGGAAAGTAGTCGGTGTACTGTCTGTGCTTGGTGAAATTGTACGCGTGTAGCTATGTGGCTCACACGAAAGTACGTATGGTACTTTTCTACATAAATAGACCGAGTCTTTCTTGTTTGGTACAGGGAGTAAAGTGAGAGGAGAGTGTGTATGTGTGTGTGTTGCAGCTTTCCATGGTTTTCCATGAGACCAAGAATAGGACGACCACTATGGGGATAGATGTGTGAGTAAAAGTGGAGATGTGGAGGACTGCTAACTAGAATGACTACTACAATACGTGGTAGAGTAATGTTGAGCGAGTACAGTACAGAGAAGTACAAAGGGATGTAGTAGGTATCTGTGTGTGGATGGCTAGCAGTAGTGGAGTGGTGGTGGAGGAGAGTCGTGGTAATAATATGAAGTTTGTCTCGTTTTAAGTAGAAGCAGTTAGATTTGGATAGTGAAAGTTGAGTACGCGGAAGAGTAGGCTTTGGCTTTTGGAATAGGAACTGTGTTAGAGACGGGTATCGAATGTGTTTGGGTTGAAATGCTTTGCTTGGCTTGAATGGCTGGAGAAACCGGGAGGTAACCCCTCGCTGGAAGTGGATGAAATATTACGTTCTTGTAAAAAGTATCCATGGATACTGGAGTCTGCGGGATTCAGATCTCGGAAAGATCGAACTGTAGGCGAGCTTGAGCTTCATAGAGCAACGACCGACGCAGTGAACTGTTTGTGGACAAACTCTGAAGCCATTTTCTGATTCTCGCTCGTCGGGTTTCGCCCCTTCCGTCGTCTCTGCCGTCTCTCCGCCACCACAGCCACCGTTTGGTGTTGTTACACTCTGGTAGACTCTGATCCGTGCTCCTTAAAATCGGTTCGCTGGCCACATTGTTGAGTGACACAACAATGGGCGGTGGACAGCAAGTCCACGTGGCTACGGTCGAATCCGAGGTTGAAGGCTACAAACAAATCTCGGAGGCCGCAACACTACCCTTGGCGGAGAAAAAAGGAAAATCTAAAGAAAAGAAACCCAAGGAGAAAAAGACCAAAAGTGTGACCGTTGTAGAGAGCTCTGGTCCTGGAACCGCTCCAGAAGAGTTCCCTCTTCCTCCGCCCGAAGATACACTTCTCAACCTCATCGTTCTCAATAGGTGATCTTCCACTTCTACTAACTATAGCTTTCGGCTCCTTCCTGTCCTTACCTCACCCTTACTTCTCTATAACGTTCATTTCAAAGCTTTCTTTTCTGCCTCATTTTACAAATCGCAAAATATCATTGTTCCACGTCGCCCCTTTCTTTTTATTCTATTTAATATTCCAACCCTGAAGTCCTATCTCAATTCCTAATCTTGCAATAATCCACTCAATACCTTGCTTCGTTTTTTCCGTCTTAACATCGCATTTACTAATTATTGGTTACACTCATGATTAATTGTACGCTTGAATATTGCCAAGCGTTTGAAACGAAGTAGTTTCTCTCCATTAGACTTTCGGTATAGGGCATCGACGTTTACACGTTAGAATACTTTAAATTGTTGTTTCATGCCAGGGAAGCTTATTGTCTGTGGAGGTACGTGTGTCATTATTATTATACGTTTCGTAATGCTCCATACGCTCAGCTCTTTCCCCGATTGTTTTCGTCTAATTAGCATTCACGAGTATCGACTGTTTCATTTCATTGGTCTATGTGTAATTACGAGTGAAACGAAACGAGTCGGTTTATGTATTTTTGTGGGAGCCAACTTTTGTTTTGTGTATATCATTGGTGAATTGAATGGTGTGTAGTGTTGTGTGCATGTCAGTAGTCTTAGGGTGGGTCTACTCTAAAGAAACGCATTAGTCTCCCAACATATCGCACACGCACACACATGTACACACGTAAAGCGTCCAAATAGCAAAACAAGCCAGGCGAAAGTAAAACCAAAGGCAACTAACTGGCCCAAGTTTTGATCGTAGGTCGCCAAGCAAACATTTTAAATTTCTGCTTGACTTGTTTGTCCTTATGACCATATATAGAAAACGTATACGGGCGGGCAAAGCAGAAAAAACGTATAAAGCCATTCAGCTATACCACCATCATGTAGAAAACTGCGTAACACGAAAGAGGATAAAGTTGTCGTAGAGTTGCACACAGAACTTTCAATATAGGCAGTGCCCGCGAGTTGGCCAACTACCATTAACTGTGTCCTTACTTACTTAGTTGGCATGTTTGACTACTGTATTCGTTTTACATTAACCAGCAGTAGTGGTATACGCAGTACCTACACATATTAATGTCCTCATTATAGTTCGTTAGCGGCCACTGTGGTTTAATCCAATGTCTGTTTAGGCTGTAGCGATTGGAAATGTTTTCATATGATGTGTGTGTGTGTGTGTGGTAGTAGACGTGGTGGCAATGGCAAGAGCCATAGGAGCAATAACCATGATGGACGCAGTAGTGGTGGTGGTGGCTCTAAGGTATGGTAATGTAATGTGCAATGCAATGTTTTTCTGCTATGGAGACTTGAACAGAAATAAGCATTCGTGTGTGCATGTCGTAATTTCACTGTTGATGCTAGCCATCGATATGAGAAAAGGTCGACTTTTCCATTGGGGGTGCTGAAGTTGCTGGAGATGAATGCTTTATGAATACATCCACTGTATTTTACATTACATCAGCTTGTCAGTTCACTTTTTGGCTCTTGTTTGTGTGGAGATAGGAAAGACAGGCTCGAACGAGCAACAACCGAGGAAGCAAAACTGTAGCAGGACGATACAAACACAAAACATAATATTTATACACGAAGCCACTATGTGGTCAATACCTTTCAAAGGGTGGGTCGTTTACTGTTTTTACTTGTTGGATGTGTCTCTGTCCTCTTTTACATCAATTCATTTGTTTTTATTATTATTCACATGCAGATACCAATATCAGTAATACTAGAGCACATTACAGAGGTATTTATCCACTCCGTAAAAAAATGTAGAAGCCACTGCACTTATGTTTTGTCGGGACAAGTACAAAAGTACAACTAGCCTAATAATAGGTTTTAGTACGTCCAATCTCTCATCACAGTGTTCTCTCAGTGCATAAAATAAGTAATTCTCATATCTGGTTAATATTAACACAAAGTGCATGCATGTGCAGTAAAGTAATTGAATTTACACATGAAACTTTTTCATGACTTCAATTTACATACGACTACGAACTACGAAGTCTCTCTGATTTATAATATTGTAATACTTAAAGTTGGTTTGCATTTATAACAATGCGAGTAATGTGTTTTTAATAAATGGAATACGATTTGTTGTGAATCTCTCCCAGTTTATCTGACGTGCAACAGACGAATTACACTTTTCGTGATGAGGCGTCATTTAACTCATCTGAGTTGAACACCCACTCAGATATCACACTTAGTTTGATAAATTGAATAATTCTGCACATAGAAATATTACATTATATTACTCTAATGGGTGTGACAGAACGCCACTCGTTTTTCAAAGTGGAAAAGATCTATGCATATAATAAACTATATATGTGTGCCTGAATGTTCATGTTGTTACGACTGATTGCTAATTTTGGTGTTTGTGTTTCTATTGTAGAACATCTCTGTTCATCATAACCAGTGCTCTGTACTGCAAACTTGCAGTGGTGGTTTGCTTGGCATTCCTACTGTCAGAGGTTGTCACCATCAATGTTCCGCTGCACTTTTTCGAGGTGAGACTGCTTGAACGTTTATCTTTTCTAGACATAAAAGTACGAAAAACGATTTCCCAGGGAAATGCCTATGAAAAGAGAAATATAACATTTGGCAAGTGTACAAATGGGAGTCATACATTCCATTCATTGTCACTAGCGCATATGAGCACGATATGTCGTGGCTGACTGTAATCTCCAAAGGCAGACGTAGAAAGGCAGACGCGTAGCAACACCTCTGTAAAGGAATTTCGAAAGGAATTGAGATAACCTACGATCAAAGAGATGCCTTTACAGAAATGTTCGACGAAGTGTGTCTAACTCGAGCTGATATACTTATTGTTACCCGTTCGTTAGATGTATAATGTATTTATGCTGGAGGAAGAGCTTCTATGGTACTCCTCCTAGGTATGTGCATATGCATAATAATGTGAGTCGTAGTAGTAGTTCCATCTGAGAGCTTGATGATATTAGGAGCTACAAGAAGGGTAAGGAATTTTGGAGATATGGCCCAAATGGCTGGATTGGGTTTATTTCATTGGTTTTGGGTTTATTTATACTGACTTGGGTATGTGTGGTTGGAATTTTATAGGGAATCTTCACTTACCTGTATGGAGGAAGCATTCTGTTCTTCTTGTACGTCTTCTGCTACCTGCTCCATGACTCGTCCCAGAAGAAGCGTCAAAGAAAACGCGAGAAAAGAGACAAAGAGGCCAAGAAAGATGAGGAGGTGGCTGCTGATGCCGCAGCTTCAAAGTCGGGAGAAAGAAAGCAGTCCTTTCTCCAGGTGCCTATGTTGTTTTACTTTTTCTACTTTTCCCCAACTCTCGTTTATCCTCGTTATTTGTCTTTCATTTCCATTTCCATGGAGGTTTTTTTGTTCACCATTCACTTGCTCACAATCGCTCTAGATTGGATTCCCGATGCTAGTATTACGTCAATTTACGTCTATACTTAACGATTCATATACCATTTCCCTTCAACCGTAGAAAATATGTAGATACGAGTAGTGAGTATAGACACATACTACATTCCCACACAATGGATTCGATAATTTTTTTCTTTGCATTTTTTCTAGTTTGCTACCGAATTCTCTTTAACATGTTCTGCTAGACGAACATTTTCAATAGTCTCATTTGGCAACCTTTAATGAAGTGTAGTTAAATTTTAGTTTTTACTAGATAGTTAGCAAAGTAGTGCTCAAGCAAGCGAATGTGCCTCAAACTAATCGTAGAGTAGAAACATGTACTTCAACCATTCAACCATATATTTCTCTACTTTTATATCAAAGACTAAAGTTTTTTAAATAAAAAATCCATAGTATTGCATTTCTATATAGGATTATGTATAGCATGTAATACGTGAAAGGCACCTTTTTAATAAAAATATTTGTATTCACATAAAAAGTCACCGGATCAGTTCCAGCATTTATGCGAGCAAGCTGCCGAACATTTCTTGCACTTTGCCATTTTCACTCTACACAGAGATTTTATATTTCTACCTCAGCCAGCCTGCCGTATACTATCCATCATAGAGTAAACAGTCCACAGACACTACTTTTACCTCCGTAGGTGTTTTGTGTGCCTGTGGAAGTTAATATAGAATTTATATGGTCCACTAAACACGAAGTGAGTGTTTAAAATCCGAATTTATTCCACGTTGAGTAACACTTTCCTTGTCTACCCACTTTACTTAACTACTACCACTCTACCTCTCTGCGTTTATCATTCGTTCTCTTTCTCTCTTGTGTTTGTCTATGTATAAATTAATGATTTTTGTATGACTATTAAGTAGTTGATAGTTCTCGAGAGAGAAACCATTTTGTAACTGAGATTGCTCTTGAATGCTCATCTCTTACTGATTTTAATTTTGACTTGCTATACCATGAATGATTTATTAGGAAGGTCGACACAAAGCAAAGTATGAATTAGCCCAGAGAGAAAGACTTGATCCGCTCTTGCCGAGCGAGGTTTGTACACATTTTCTATTTTCAGTTCTGTAGTTCTAGTCATTTTTCTTTTATTTTATTTTACATCTCTAATTTTCCATCTACTACAACTGTGTATACTTTTGCCCTTATGACCGTTGCCGAGTAAACATGCTGCCACTTAAACCATACACGTAAAAATGTATCGTGGTATCATGCCTAGTAATTTGTTCATTGCCTCTGTGTTGTTTTGCAGTTCTATGTGCACATTTTTAGCGGGTTAGTAGTAGACATAATACAACTTTATTATTATTCTTCTTTTTCTTTCTCCTACTGTGCCTTTTGCATTTGCATGCACGGAACAACATTGAATGTAACGTGTTGTTTTTTACTGACACTAACTATTGCATTTGGCTCAATGCAGTAATTTCTTACTCTTTTATATTACACGATTTCTCCACTCTACCAATGGCACTAGTTGTCCAATTACTTTGTGTTACACTTTACATTGCAATTGTATGTGTGTGTTATTATTCTGACTAAAGTAGAGTAGGATTTGTTTTCACTTGCATGCTTACAAGGTATTTCCGTTTGTTCCACTACTACTGACATTTTAGATTCATTATTTGTAGTTCTCCTTGTACTGTTCTTACCACTAGCAGTTGCAAAGCCAAATGAAACAGTTAACTCACAATCAGTTCCCAAAACTGTCTGTCTCAACTGTATTGGACTGTTAAATTATAATTTGGCTCACTCGCTCGGCTCAATTCTTCAGGCTGTCTGGTTTACATGGGCAACTTACTTAATAATAATATTCAATGTATATATAAAATATAATATGTTGCTGGAACTATAATATGGTTGGATCATTGGTGAATGTGTGTTGTTCTCTATTTGCCAGAGTATGCATTCAAATATCTGTGTGTTGTATATAAGTATACATATATCTATACTGTACATATAAATCGATATTATATGAATGTATGTTCGTGTGCAATTGCGTGTAATTACTTATATGGTGGCGTCATAGACTATATTGATATTATAATATGTAGAGCATCCATTACTTATTTTAAATTTATATACCTTTACATCTACCTATACATTATATGTATATATATATTTCCCAAATATACACTAATAAATTTCCAAGCTTAATAAAGCATGCTGCTTGCAATTAGCCACATCAAGGCATAAGGACATTTGCTCCTTACAAAGCAAATGTGTCTGAATTATATAATGTACAGTTTTATATGCTTAGGTATATTCAATATTTAAAGTACATTACTCAAAGAGAGTTTGTGATTTTAATCTAATTTGATATTATTGTTCCTGTGCTTTCCCAATGTAACAGAGCATGTTGAAAGGAGTTCGAAAAGGAAGCGATGCAAAGGATGTGAATTTGAATGACGGATCTGGAGATGCGGGGTCGGCTGCTGCACCACCACCACCTTCTCAGAGTCAAGAAAAGGTCAACTCGGAAACTGGAATCCCTTCTGCCAAAGATGGTCCTAAACCAAAAACAAGTCAGAGTGACACTGCTCATGGATCGTTTTTCCTCCGAATGGGAACATTGGGTATAACATCCATTAATAATTGCATTTAAATTGAACATTCATATGAATAAACATAAATACAATATTTATTATGCTATAGGACATGTCATAAGAACCTATATATTGTCTCAGATCGAGCCAAGTGCGGTTTATTTATAGTATTTGTAGTAGCTCGTATAAAATTTTCTTGTCTGTGAACGACCGTCAGCCACAGTTTAAAATTGATATGCAAATGTGGATAATATTATTAGGAAGCTTCAGCCGCAAAGCATGGAAATGATTGCAATTATGCATACATTTTACAAAGCCTGGGATATTATGATGTAATAAAGTATGAATGGAAGATAAATGTATATTGTGAACAAACAGAACATAAACTGAAACAAGGCAGGAGGAGATATGCACACAGATATATAATGTTACATAATGTGTGTGTACGTTGTATCTATGTGGATGGTGCATTCATACATTTATGCATGGGATTTATTGTACGGCAGTGTTTCTTTGATGTAGTGTCAAGGGAATATATGGCTGGGCAACAATCGCTCTGACGTTGAACGAGTGGATCATTCATTTGATTTATCTGTGTCTTGCTTTCAGCTTTTGGACTGGGAGCAATGATCTACATTGGACTTGAGCTGGGATCTTTCTTTGAAATCCCGATGACATCCCCATGCTACAACATTCTGCGTGGAGTCAATCCTCTTCTCCAATTGATTTTTACATTTATGCAGATGTACTTCATTTTTATCAATTCCAGGGTATGTATCCACTTCATTCAATTCGATAGTCAATACAAATCTCATTTCAACTCTTTGTTGTTTCATGTGACCTGGGAGAGACGGACGAGAAAGAGAGAGCGAGGTGAAATCCAATATTTTACCTACACTTTGTATCTTGTGTTTCCAACACTTACTCTCAGTGTGGAATGCCGGCTCAGTTTCCAGTTTACAAGTTTTATTGTCGAATGTTGCAGGAGCATACTTGATCTTTCAGCTTGTAAACGTTAAAAAGAAATAAGAACAGCAACAGCTACACTTTTTCTAAACGAGACGTCAACGATTTACTTGAGCTCAGGCTGAAGTCAGCTTGTCAATTTATATTTCCTAGGATTTGGATTTTTCTTTCATGTTCATGCCAATGTTATTCCCTTACAAACTGTTTGTAATGTATTGCTAATAGTAATACACATATGCTACTGCCCTGGCACAGCCTGTGTATAGTAGTTCCAACTTAGCAGCCGTAAAACTTCAATTTGTTTCGAGTCATGACATCCACTACTACATTACTTACTGGCTAGTACATTCTTTTTCCGTATATATCCCTTTATAAAGCTATCGAATAACAACATGTTTAAATTTCCTCAGACGGTTCACTACGAATAAATATAGCGAAGAGTTACATAGCAGCAAGTGTATTATATATACTTATATGTAGGAGAAGTAATAAGTGGCGTGCCTTGATTTGATTTGTCATTCTCTAGACATTCATATTATAGCCACTTACAAAATACACGCTAGCTACCGCTCTCCTTGTATCCAGTAACCGCTGCGTTGCGTTGCAACAAGTTTCTCTTCAATCCAATTTAATGCCTTCATATATGTACATTAGATAAATCATTCCGGATGTCTATTCTGTGTTATCGTGAAAAAGGCTCTCTCCTTTTTCTTTTACACGATTATTCTTTTCATGCAATTTCTCTCGCTCTGTCTCTCTGGGACTTATTTTTCCTTGGAAGGAATGGTGTAATAACCAGAAGGGATGATACGGCTACAGCACATGTTTTTAAAAGGCAAAACGTTTTATTTACAGTTGAGGATTCACAAGTTTAAGATCATTGCAAGGTTTGGATTAATGCACGTGGTGGCTACAAATATCTGTGTCTGGTTGAGAATTTTGGTCCGTGAGTGTGTCAAGGAGATCACAAAACACTATGGTTTTTCTGAAGACTACATGATCCGAGGTTTGCCATTCACTTAAATGCTACGCTTTCGTTTTGCTATTGTTTATAAATTATTACACGACTTGACAGCTCGCCATTAGTTTCTCCATTGAATTAATTAAGTATGAGGAGGTAAAAGCAGCTATAGAACTACTACTCTTAGAGGAATGTACTATTTTCCAGGGAGTTGTTTCTATTGCTGGAACTACCGCTTGCACTTAAACGAGTGGCAATTAGTTAGAGTGTAGAGCATGTCGTGTGTAGGATTTGTGCACGAGAAATATAGAAAATGAAAGAAACTTTAAAAGTTGAGGGAGAGGATTGAGCGTTAGATTAAGTAGAAAAAAGATTTTAGCTGTCATTTTGTTAATGCAATTGCAGAAGGAGATCGTCTTTTGTATTCACGGATCGGAGCTTGGAACTTTTCTTCTTCAACAACGACGACTACACCGGATCCTGACACTGTAGGGGGTTACAATAATAATTACGGTGGATATACATACGGCGGCAACAGCGGCTCTCGTCTGCCAACCGCGTCACCCACACCGAATAATACTGGATCTGCTCTACCGACCAATGTTACTTGTGAGAAAATGTCTTACATGGGGACCATCGTCACAGACGCTGCTCCCTACCTTTTCCCGGTAGTTATTGAGTACAGCTTAATCGCTGCTGCTGTTGTTTTCATCATCTGGAGAAATATCGGGCGTGGAGTGCCAACTAAAGGGTGAGTTTCCTTCCTTTCCTTTACATTTCCTTTCTAACACTCACACATATTGCAAATACACACGGAGCAACACACAAGATAGTCGAATCAAAATTGTGTTCTGGACATCCTCCGTGTATTTGAGGCTATGGATGTATCTCTGTAGATTTGTTGAGTACCGCTATTCTGTTTAGCGTCTAGTACCATTGGAATAGTCCGCACACTTCTAGCCGGGCTCATGATTCGGGTTTATTTGAGACTTAATGTACTGAGTGCTCAACTCTAACTCGAAATTTATGGCTCATTTCTCTCAACTACGACTACTGTTATCTATATTGCCTTTCATCCGTGTATTTTTGCCAGATCTGCCGAAGAAGGAGAAGAGAGTCAACAGGAATGGGAAATGGGTACTGAAACATACAGTCGTTACACAGCTGGAGGTCCTGAAGGAAGCGGGAGTCCCACCGGACCCGTGGATTGTGTTGGTGCAAGCAAAGGATTGTTTTGCGGGCTTTTACTACTCGTAGCTGCTCTCATTTGTCTCATCTTGTTCTTTGTACTCATCGCAAGGAAAGAACTCAAGCTACTGGCCATCTACTTGGCCGACTGCTCTCACGCTGGACTTCTTCTTCTCTCCTTCTTGGCGACGTTGATTGGATTCATAAGGTAATTACTACTTAGTTTCTCAAATGCACGATCTGCATCGCCATAAGTAAATGCAAATGTATGCAAATGATGTTGTGTTCAATGAAAGACGGTCATTAGAAAGTGTAGGGTGCAAGAGACGTAAGTATATACCAATAATATTCTGAAGAGTGCGAGTGGGGTAACTAATTAATAGTGCGATGCAGAAGATAATGCATATAGAGGCAATTAATATAATTAATGGCCTCATTTCCTTCTAAACCAGTATCATTATGCCATTTTCAGAGTGAGACGTTTGAGATTTCATGGAGATCATGGGAGTCCCCTGAGAGATATTCTACTGCGTGTGTCGGTCTTGGGAGTATTTGCTTATGCTCTCTTCAGTTTGATTTCGGGTACAATCATTGGTCTCTCTTTGGAAATCCCAGCACTTCTCGTTGCAGGAACTGCGGCTTTAGTACTCCTCCAGGTAAATATCATTTGCTTTCATTTTCCTATAAAACATTATGGTGGAGTAGAGATACGCTCACAAGTACCGACCCATATTTTTCAGCAACATGAATGAATTATTGACTGTAAATTAGTTAAACATATAATTATGGCACTGGGCGTGTTGAATAATATTTATGGTTGACTTTTTAATTCTTCAGGTAATATTGCAAATGCTGTTTATCTCTGACGTTGGTCGCCGCCGGATTCATCTTCCTGAGCATGGACGAACTAAACCGGGTCGTCAGATCGTGACATTACTGCTGATCACCAACTTGACCATGTGGGCAATTGTAACTCTGGAAATCCGCAAAGCTGAAAAGGACCCTGTGCAGTTGAGCTTTTACGGCACGATCCCCTGGATTTTGGTTCAACGTTTCACCTTGCCGCTGTACATCTTTCACAGATTCTTTTCAGCGGTGACTCTTGCCGAGATCTGGAAGAATTCTTACACTCTTAAGTACTTGCCGGTGGCTAGTGGCCCGTAAGAGCAGCTTTCCTGTTTCCCAGACAATGCATGGTTATAAGAGGAGGTAAAGGTAACACAGCTGTGGTGCAGGTAGCGTGCTGTATAGGGAAAGATCAAGTAAACATCGTCTGACCAAGTTGTCAGAGGTCAATGGGGGATCTAGCTGACAGACAGACATCATTCATATGCTCACGTAGATCAAAGAATTAGCTAGAAGATGCTTATTGTAGAGCTTTATCACTGTTGACTCATAATTATCGTATTCGCGACACTGATTTGAGCCAACCAGCCATTTCGAATTCTATTGTGTCGTCGTCGATTGTTTTAAACTGGAGAATCGAAAAAAGTCGTAGCTACATACAATTAGGATTTACTAAGGATAAGAAAGTAGTGCGTAAAGCTGTTCCTTTTTAGTCACAAGGAACGAAATTCTAGAAAAGCCTGGCACTGTAGACTTGTAGAATTTCTCTTGAAATGCATTTACTGATTTGCCTAATTACTTATAAATGTGTATTGGATACAAACCCTGATGATATATTGTTTGTAGCCAATTAGTACGTAAGCACACTTATTGTTAGAAGTTAAGAAGCTTAAAGAAAATCTTTGTATTCTTTGTAGATCGGCTGCTACTAAAAACAACGACAAATATTTCTACCGTGCGATAGAGCATTTATTACTTAAATAGAAATAGGATTAATTCTTTGTAAATAAGTTTGCAAAAGTTTTTGTGAGAGTCCTAGTGCGCGATTATTATTTCCGACTAGCAGTATTGAAATTTTCCGTCGGATGAGCAATGATACTCATTTATCATTATATGTACAGATACTATTATACTCATAATTATAATATTGACTAATAATCACAACAATCCTCTTCTGCTCACTTATGCGTTCAAAAAACCTTTCAAAGCAGACTCAATGATCAAAGCACTTTTTCTACTTTCCTAGAGAGACACAGAGAGAGATCTTGTTAGTAAATATTTCAGTGGGAGTGTTAGATAGCAAGCAGAATCCAGTTTTTCGAAGTGTAGTGAAGCAATGGCTTTATTAGCGTGTAAGTGAAAACTACAAAAACACTCAAAAGTTACTTATATGAAAACTCAAAGAGTAACAGAAGATATCTGATATGCTCATTTTGAATACTGAAGATTTTCTCTGAGCTCTCTCAATCAAAACAGATTTAATTAGCAGTACTATATTACGCATACCTAAATAATAAAGGAAAATCAATTTTCAGCTCACACAACGTATGACTTTTGGAACCCTTTTTGATAGGTGTCTCAACCTCGAGCAACCAAACCCTTGGATTTAAACTCAATAGCTTTTCTTATATCCTGAATCTTATAGTAGACAATATTATATTATACGTATATTATTACGAATACAAAAAGCTTTGGTTGTGATACAAAATGTAAGTCATACTATTAAGTATAGTAGCTCATATTGATCTGCATGCGCTTTTGAATTTCATACCTACTTGGAAGTGTTTAACACCCGGGCAAAAATTGTTCGGGCATCAACAAACATACAACAATGTAATTTTGGTCATTCTCAAAATCTGACCAAGACTTACTTTTGAATAATTATAGTTATTAACTTACAAAAAGAACCAGTTAAAAATTATTACAACTACAGTTATTAGCCGTGTCTTTATTATCATCAAGAGCAGACGTGTGGTATGGCAAAAACTAACAAAGATGGTAACTAAAAACAAAGTAAATTATGTAATGGTACAATTTCAATGCTCTCAAACAACGATACCTATACACTGATGTTACAAAAGCTCAGAATTACTCCACAAACGAATTTTCTCCAGCTTACGAATTCGTTGTTGACGTAGTACCTGCATAATATATATTGTACACATCTCTAAAGGATGGTTCGTATATCAAAGAAACTTTTATGTATCTCGCCGTAGGCATTGTAAAGGGATGTAAGTAAAAGGAAAGAGAAAAGGAAATTACTTTAGGTTCCATGAATGCGAATTCACAGTTCGCTTGGCGCACTGATTGATGTTTCATGTCTATCTAATTGGTTTTCATCGTATTTCCACTTATTTTACTACACCCATATACATTGTCTCTCGCAAATTGTCTCGTTAGAATTACTGCGAACAGTAGATCTGGCTCTACAATGCTATGTACTTATAAACAAATGATTTATATAGCAAATAGCATATTGCTATATTATTACATCTTAAAATGGCAGCTAGGTCTTTATCATTGAGTAAATAAGAATAAAGATACATAGAGAGAGAGAGAGTTGAAAATACACGTAGCCATGGCCATAACCAAGCGTAGTAGCCGAAGAACAAAAAATGCAAACAAAATTGATACTAAAAGGAGAATTTGAAGTTACCCCAGACAAAGTTTTCGACATAAGTTCTAGTCGTGTCGTGAGAATGAATCCAAACCGCAAAAAAATATCGTTCATTACCCACTGCTTGTACATGGGAATAATAATTACAAAGTAGTAGAAGCACAAAACTGCTTGACAAGTATTAACTGTTGTAATCTTTGTATGAAATGAAAACAAGAGACTTGTTATGTATTGGTGTGTGACATGTCAGTGTCAGGTAAAAGCAGACTTGGCAAAATTAGCAATGAACATTTTTCATGTTGTGTAAACATGTAGAGTTAGCTTTCTACAAATATTACTAAATAATTAAGGCTAGTCTGTATAATGTTTACAGTGTAAATGTGTTGGTAGTGTGTAGAGTCTGTAGAACTATTAGGTAGGTATTCGTTCGACGTAAAACAAAGAGTCGAAAAATTAAAAATGACTCTCCGTCTAAAAGTTATATGTAAAAAGTATAATGGAATTACTGGAAAATAAAAGTAGAGAGGTGAATTAATGGACTTGGTGCAAGTGTGTTGCTCAGAAAGACATTTGCAGCATACTGTTGAATTAATTCGTCAAGAAGGCTTTTAGGGCTTAAGCTTAGAGAGAGAGAGAAAGAAAGAGAGAGAGAGTAGCCGTGTTGAATACAAAAACCATTGTATTATAAAATAAAATAATAATTGTAAGTAGAGATGCTTCAAGTAGTAGCGTACAGTGTACACTATTTATGCTATAAATGTAGGGAGTGTAAATGGCAGCAGCATTAAAATAAAATATAGGGCATAAGAAGTAATGAATAATGTTATTCTTAGCAGCAGTAAGTAATTGTAAGCAAAGCTAACAACTTGCATAGAATTACAATTAGGAAAATAATATAGGAATACGGTGCATTGTCTGTATTGATGACGTAGGTAGCCATTAGCTAAGTAGTTTATGGAATAAATAATAACTCTGTGAGTCATAATATTGTTAGCAAGTGTGTTTAGATTTAGGTTGATGGAGAATCTTGTTCTTTAAAGATTCGTCTTGGAAATAGTGTTGATTGATGTTAAGAAGAATAATTAGCATTTGCTGTATCCGACCAGAACTTCAATTTAGAACAGACAGTTGCAATACTCACAAGAACAACTAAAATACAAATACGCAGTGTTCTCTCTGCTCCCACATGGTCAAATTAGGATAACATGATATTTCTTAGGTTTAAATTTAAAAACAGCTAATACAAATTGGTACGTTGATGTTGAAGTCATATAAATACAATACGTGTTACGGCTGGACTGCTTTTAATAGTCGTGGTTCGTATTATTAGAATGAAAATTCTTGAGATAAATGTCATCATTATTATTCTACATAGTATGATATGATATTATACTTATGCAATTTTAGTTCAGTTTTATTTCAATTTATTAATGATGACAATAGTGATTTTTGTGTGAATGTACATGAACGGAAAGTAATTATAATATGTCATTTATTATTAAAATTGCTACTACTAATCACAGTAGTAGTAAATAAAAGTAAATATTTATAGATGCACGATAATACACGTGTTAACTTGTTATTATTAATACTATTATGATATTGATGATTGCTATTATTCAAAGTCCCAAGAATGTGAGCAGCCGCAATTAATTGTAGCAGCTCTTGAATTCATACGACTGCTGTATTATATTTCATGATGATTTTTTGTTATGGCAAAAAACCTGATTATTTGCATATTATATTGAAATTAGTATGCTGCACTGGTTTGAGTGTACTAATATACAAAATAGTGTTTATTATTATTATTTTGAATTTTGATTACATGCAAAAAATGTATTTCTTATTGAGAAACTTTGTGTGGGAATTGTATTATGATTATATCCCTTCCTTGATGCAAAATGTTAAAAAATGATGGATATTACTACTGCAGTGATGTACTCGTTGTTCGTAAAAGCGTGTTGTATTTGTATGTAGAGCATGTATGTAAATGTATGTAAACGTATTTGTGTAGATGAGTGAAATGTTGTGAAGGCCACACACACAAAATTTGTCTGTAGGGAAGTTATGCCATGCCATTTTCAAAAATGGTTGTTCGGACTGACTATAAAGTTCGCGTCACGTCCTCATAAACGATAATACTAAATTTAGTTAGAGTGGTAGGTGTATTGTACGTTGTACGACATTCTATACAGATACAATTTAAAAATGTTTAGAAAATACTAAATTAAAGTACTCGTAGTTAAATGTGAATTGTGAATGTCCGTCGGATCTGATCTACATAATGCGTGTCAGTCAATACGTTCAATTACGATAAGATGTCTTTCGAAGTTTCTCATCTCGTCCTTTGTGTATCAGTAACATTTACAACTTACTACTAATACTATTACTACTAAACATACATAAATATTGTGTACTAATTATAATACAATGTACGACTGTCTCGTCAGTCTGCATAAAGAGCAACATTTACAGGTCAGTAGCAAATCGAGCATGCTAAATCAAGATGAATTCATAATAATGTCTCATTCTCTCATCTCTTCTGGTATGTTACATAACATTACGTAGTATAAATTCTCTTCGTTCTTCTGGTTAGTTACCTGCGTGTTATAATCATGTTGTGTACAACGCTAGCTTTTACGTACATTAACATAATGACTCACTACACACAGTAGAAAATTATACGTCAAGTAATAATTAAATAGCATCGATTGATGAATTGATCGTCGTTTGTTCGTAAGCTGTAGAATCGTAGGCAAAAAAGGCAGAATCCTTTCTAAAAATTACATTTTACTTTTTTCAAAAGGAATTTCTTGTAGAGGAATTTTTGCGTGTGCAGCACACACGAAATGGAAACATAAAAATATTATAATGTAATAACACACGTTGTTGTAATTGTAATGTTGTAATTGAATATCAAAAGGGAAAACCAATTTTACTAGGTACTTTACATACTACTTTACTTACAATAACATTCATACTGGTAGAAAAATTGTGCATGTGCACTTTATAAAAGTAGGTATACACAGAGATAAGTAAAAGTGTAAAAAACCATGGCCAAAATATGGAGTCGAGAATTTACATTAATTACACAGTTGATGTTGATATTGCCAAAAATCCCATTTGGTTTGCTAAATGTAGCTAAAGAGGAATATTTCAATTCAAAGTACAAATTACCAAGGCGAACTGAAACGATAATTCTCATTATCATGGACCCAACAAATTTTTCAACTTTTTTGCCATGATTAGTACATTGCATACCTTCATACCTACTTCATACATTGCATACTTATCTACACTTCTCAAGAAAGATTTAACCAAAAACAGACCAGAACAAGACAAAAAATCAATCAAACAAACTAACCAACCAACAAAGAAACGAACAAATCTGTAGAGCTCATTTCTGAAGTAATGTTAATAATGTTTTAATGTAGCAAACCGACAATGAGACAATTTACCTGGTGAACTTGATGCGCGCTAGCTAAGAGTAAACTACTAACAATACACATTTATAGAAATAATAAAAACAAGTAGAGATTTATAGCTATGTACAACCAAATTTATAAAAAATAGTCATTGTTGAGTAGTAGAAAATTCAAATTCAAATTGACAAGATCAATAATAATAATAATAAAATTAAAATTAAATAAATAAAGCTGTTGTTGTATTCCCTTTTTGGAGTCAAAATGATCTACAATATGCTAATAATATAATTATCGTGACGTAATTAAGTAAATGTGTTATACAAATATTTGTCATGTAATTGTTATTGTTAAGCAAAGCCAAAGCGTCGATTCATGTAAATCCAGTAGCTAATCATCGTTGCATTATTCATTAAATGTAATAACTGTAACCATGCTCTTTTCATCTACAATAATATTATCAGCACACCTGAGAATATACTGTGGAGGTGTATTCACTGTAATAAGAACATTATTACACACACCCATTGTAAATTATTTGCATTTCTGTACACTTTGTTTGTAGATATATTTATTATATAGTTCAGAAATTACGAGTTACTGTTAATCTCACTATTATTATTATTTGCAATCTCAATTGCTTCAAACTTTCACGTATTAGTTCCATACTTGCTATAATATTACATATATAAATAATTATGTGAAAAATTTATGTTTTTTTATAATCATAATATTGAGAACAAATGAAACTATTTAATTATACATTTGAAACAGGCAAAACTGGAAATTGTAGTGCTTTCAAGTTTTTATTTTATTACTACAAAAGTTCAAAGTTCAATCTGAGTCTTTACAGGGCGACAATGAAATTCATTATAAACTATACTACATTCGTCATCATCATCAGGTACCAAAATAAACAACAACAAAGAACATCCAACAATTAAGTCTACTAACTACTGTGTTTCTTTGTAAAACTCAAGAATGTTTAAAATCAACAGCCAGCCAACAACAACAGTATAAAAATATAATAGCTACCTTCACAAAAATCTAAATGAATTACGTATCGCAGCAATATTATGATATTTATAAAAATAAAAGTGACATCCTATAAATTATCACATTATCAGATTGTACTAAAAAATTGTAATACTACAACTAAAACAATTCACCAATTTGTATCATCATCATTGAGTATGTACCGTATATGTTTTTTGATTTCCTTGCCATATATTCCGGCAGATGATTTTAGTGTACCTATAGGCTTATATTAAATGAATGAACGAAATATGTGTCAAGAAATCAACGTTTAGTAGAGGTATTGCTACAAAGAAACTAAAAAGAAATGAAAAGGGACAAGAACGTTTCATCTCTGGAAGCAATGGCTTAAAATTCCCAATTTGAATCTCTAAATGTATACCCCTAGTCGATTGAATTGGATTATAGCGAGTCTGGCAATGTGGTAATAATAAAATACTGTTATTAAAGAGAAACGTCAAGTTTCCGTAAGATTGGATGTGATTTCTCGTGTTTGGTGTTCAAATTTAAGCTAATAGCTAATTGTCAAGTCATGGCATGTCAGGTAATGTCAAATTGTCAGTAAGATGGTAAGAAGGCATGTTGAAGCTATGAAATTCAACGTGAGCTCAACTGACGACATGCTGTAGTAGTAAAATGAGTGTCCGATGAACCCTTTAGTCTCAATGTCTTTGTACCTCTTATATTCATGTAAGAAGAAATAATCATGACAACTTTTAATAAAATCTTCAAATAACCAACAAAACCGCAGGAAAGAGTCTTTCATTTTTTGTACACAACCATAAAATTAATATCGCATTTATTCTCACCCCCAATTCTTTCTCTCTCAATACAATAGTAAAACAACAACAATAATGGTCACTATTAAGATTCATAATAACAACATTATTTATATTCATATAACATTTAATAACATTATACGTTTTTATCATATATCGAGTTGAGGTATATTTATTACCATACAAAACCGTTATCATACACATTCTGTAATATTGTTAATAACTGTATGTAACATTTGTTTGATAATTTGTTTAGGCATATATTTCTATTATATATAGGGAGTTCCTCTCGCAGCAGCAACAGTAGTAAAAAATATATATCATTTATTTAATATAATATTTATATGTAGACTCATAAATATAAAAATATACAATAGATTACATTCATATTTAATTTAACGTATTTATTATTATTGTAATACATAAAAAGATTTCGGGTCTTTATGCAGTGTGATATGTTAGTGCATTTTGTTACACAGACTTAAGAATTATTTTTAGTCGGCTGTTGAAGAATTTGGAGCTGAGGAGTCAGAGTCGGACTTGGCTCTGGGTTTGAGTACCGTAGGTGCTTGCTTTTTGGGCGACGTGACGAAACTAAAAACAGAACGAGGAGAACCTCCGAAGAAAGATGAGAGAATCGGTTTCCAACTGTTGGGTCTGTAAGGAGGATCATCTACCAATTCAATCTCATCAATGTTGTCCACTCGTTTACTTATTTTGGCGTCTGTAGCTGTTTGTGTTTGTTGTGCTGAGGAATCGCTCGCACTGTTCAAAGCTTTGCTTAAAACTTTGGCTTGGAGAGAATGGGCCGCGGCAGCTGAAGATAATGAAAATTGATGATTATTTGACGAAGGAAAACTTTGTTTTCGGCTGTTGCTGGTTGAGCCGCTGGATTTTCCCATTCTTCTCACTTCCTCGTGTCTGGCTGCGGATGGATACTGTTCCATTAGGGACCTTTTTTCAGACGAAGATATTGATGTGTCTGTCGACTTCAGAACGAGATCCAACCACTTTTCTAATTCCTTTGTGGCTTTTTTCGTTCCTCCCTTCCCCTCTTTCTTTTGTTTATTGCCTCCTCCGTACGAGTTCATTAGAGCTGGCTGCATCACAGTGGGATTTCCAGTTCGATGTTGGTAAGATCCACTTAAAGGATTAGGATTTGCCCATGTTTTCGTTCCGTTTGTAATACCAGATGTAAATCCTTGCATCGGAGCTAATGGGTCCCCGGACCTGCCTACGTTGACATTGATTGAACCGCCAAAGTTAAATAATCTCTTTATTGTTCCGAGAATTCCTCCAGCAGGATTTCCAGGACCCCATCTGGATGGTGGTGACACTTGTGAAGGCATTAACATGCTTTGCATCGGCATCAAGTTGTGTTGATTGTTTCCAAGTAGATTTCTGCCAGGTGGATGATGTGGTCTGAATTTTAACCATGCAGGATGTGGTGGTCCTCTCTGTTGCTGTTCGTGAGAGTCCCGGTGAGCTTCCTCTAAAACCTCTGTTAATCTCTCCTTCAACACCTTCTTCAAATAAGATTTAAACTCAGGACTGGAAGATTGACTCCCACTTTGTGGTGGTGCTTGATGCTGTTCATAATAATTACTTGCACTTTGTTGCTGCTGTAAACCTGAATTGCCGCCGTTATTATTTCTATTTCCGTCTTTTTTATTTTGATCATGAGGAGATGCTTTGACAGGTTTTAATTCAGAGTAACTACCCTCCGGATTTCCAAAGCCACCCATTATAGCTCCATGTATTCCAATTTTGGGTTGATTGGCTAAGATATGTTCCAAAGCTGCCAATTTAACTGCCAGTTTTTCAGCCAGTAAATCCAAAGCGGGTTCTATGTTTGCCTTCAGATTAATATGTTTAGAGAATCGGTTTCCTTTCATGTGGGACTTTTTGTGGAAATGAACGTGTCCGATAGGAGGCAATTTAGCTCCTAGCAGGAGGTTCAAGAGTTGCTTCTCATCTGTCGGTTTAGGGTGATATTTGTGCTGCTTGTGGCTGTAAGCTCCATCATACATTTCGTTATGATGATGAGGATTTTGATTGTGAATTACTTGAGGAGAGCTGGAAGCTGCTCCAGCTGGCCCCATAGGAACTAATACGCCGTAAGGAGTATAAATGGCAGCTGGCGGTTTTTTCTTTGATTCCACGTACTTTTCCATCATTTTCTCATAGTGTGCCGTGGCAAGAACTTGATACATTTGATGGCGTGGGTGTACCGGAACAGCTGTCATTCCAGGTCCAAGTAAAGGATTTGGGATTCCTTCGGGAGTAAATGACATTGCTTGCATTGTGCTGGCTTGAACAACTGGGATTTCTTTTGTCATTAATTTAGGGGGAGAAGGACGCAGAGCATCTTCTCGGACTAGTTGGGGGAACATGAGGACATACGGGACGTCACTAAAAGGGTTTGTAGCAGGTTTCTTTTCTTGGTCTAGAGGATTATCTTGAGGATTTGGTTCGTGTTCAATGTTAGCATTGCTAGTAGGAAATTGGGGATTTCCACTGCCGTAAAAATTGTTATGTGGTCCAGGAGGAGAGCCTGGAGTGTAACCTTCGTAATCTGGTTGTTGCTCAGCACTGTAATGATACGGTTTTCCATAGCCTTTGTGTTCATTCGTCTGTGATTCCTGGTTTTTATTATATGGGTCGTATTTTTGAGGATTGTTTTGTGGTTTTTTATCATAGTAAGGAGGGCCAAATTCGTAATAAGGACGGGATGGGTCCTGTATTGATTCAGGATTTGCTTGTGGTGGAGATCTTTGCTGATGATCTCCACTGAATGCTCCTTGAGTTTGTCCATTAAAGGTGTGAAAGTCGTTCAAATGGTTTCCGTCGTTTTGCGGAGGAATTTCTTTGAATTCTCCAGCATTCTGAACGAAATGGTCGAAATGCTGTTGAAGCACATGTCCTTCTGGCAGTGGAGGATTAGCTGGTTCGTAATCAGGGCGATCAGACATGGAATGAGTGTGAGGAGGGAAATGACGATGAGGTTTTACTTGATTCATAGCCAAAGACTCAGGAGGTGGAGTTGGTACATTTACTAATCCTGGCATAGGCAAAGTTAAGTGAGGAGAGGCTGGCACACCGTCAAAATCGGCTGTGGGTCTTTTAGGACCTTCTGGGCCTGAAGGACTCATAACATAATTTGGAAGATGAAGGTGCTCGGCATCAACCAGTTTTGGAACGCGTCCGCTCTGACGTTGGAAACTATGAGCTACAGAATTCTGTTTCGGGTCATGAAGCTCGTTCTGTCAGTTATTAAAAAACATTGAAATTTAGAATTCAAAATTGCCATGGTATGCGCAAAATTAGAATAAAATGAATAAAAAAGTACCCTTGGTGGACCAAAGGACGATCCGGATGGTCCTTGTGGTTTTCCATCATCGTGCGAAAAAGATTGACCAAAGCCAGCAGGAGATGGAGGACTGGCATGAATGTTAAACCCATGTGGTCCCAAGCCTGGGAAAGATGGTCGTCTAGGACCACCGAATTGGTCCGCGCCTGCAGGATCTAAAGGACTTCCTTTAAAGTTTGGAGAGTCTCTGTTGGGAGAATCTTGAGTGAAATGTGGTTCGTTGTGGTGAGGGGAATCGTGAAAATCATTTGAGCCAAAGTGATGACCTTGTTGTTGAATAGACACAGAATGATCATTATTTGGATGATGAGGAGAGTCTGGTGTTTGAATCTGAAAGTGAGCTACTGCATGTTTCTGGCTTCCTTGTGCTTCAGTGTTTTGATAACTTGTTGGTAATTGTCCTGAAAAATTAGGTTCCTCTTGGCGATTTCCGTCTTTCATTCTTTCGAAATTTCCACGCTGAGACTCGAATGGGGAAAACTTTTGCATAGGATGGAATGACGGACCACTTGGATGTCTAAGCTCGAAAGGTGGTTGTTGAGAGTCAGGGTATTGCCTATCTTCAAGAGATTCCCGAATGTGACCGTCTGTTGTTTTCATCACGGGTTTAGGCTTCTTCTCAGTGTCACTATTAAGCGACGCCAGAGTTTGAGGCTCAACATCCTCCGATGACGCACTGTAGAAAGAATTTTGTTGTAAATTCATGTAATTCTTTTCCCAATTGTCTCTTTCTGCCATGTAATGTCCATTGTCATGGTGCATGTCGTGATGCTTGGAATGATCCGACTGAAGCCATTCTGCTGAACTATTCTTATCCGAAGGAGGTTTCGTTGTTGTGGAAGTGTGAACCGGAGGAGATACAAAGTAAGTACTTATTTTTTCAGTATAACCTCCCGCTGCAGGTTTTTCTATTTGAGGTTCCTGTGTCACTAAACTATTTCCTGAATTTACATCTTTCATGATCATTGGTTTTGGTCCACTCTTCACGACAGAGGATGGGAAAGGAGGAAAAGATGACGGAAGTGTAGATGATAAAAACGGAAGCGGTGTTGTACTACGGAACCTTCTTCCGATTCTTGTGCTCACATCTGATGATGCAGCAGAAGATGCGGAAGATTCGTCTTCAGACTCACTTACACCATCCACACTCAAAGGAGTAGTAGTTCCATTCATTTTTTTCACTCGCATTCTCACCCTACGACGAGCACCGGGTCTCAAACGTCTGCGTCTTCCATTCTGACCTACTTTCTTAAAAGCTTCTGCAAACTCTTCTTCCAAGGGAGGATTGTTCCCTTCTCCGTTAGGACTGATGAGTGCCACAGGACTAGGAAGCGGTTCAATGGCAACATTCTCTTCTTCAGACTCTCCTTCGCCAGTAGAATCCTCCACACCATGAGATCCCTCTTCATCTTCAGAAGGAGCTGCAATAATCGGTGTCTCAGATATTGGATTACTGGGAAGTGCATTGAAAATATCTTCCAAAGGCTCTTCCATTGAAACCGAAGGACTGACTTGAATTTGTTCTGGAGCAGTGTTTTGAATCATTTGCAAATCATCAGGATTATTTGTTTCCTGGGCGATGTTGTCAACTACGATGGTAGGAGTAGGTTCTTCAATATCTTTCAAAGTAGGAGAATCCATCACCAGACTGGCAGCCGTAGGCATAGGTTGAGTGTAATCATCCAAGCCGATCCGAGTAGCCATGACTATGACCACAGGCTTGGAATCTGTTGGCGATATTTGCGACAATGTTTGTGTAATCGAGAGTGAGTTGGCCGGCGTTGCGAGGATGAACTGAGCAGAAGTGGCATTTTCATTGGCATCTGTGACACAAAAGTAAAGCAAGCATTGTAATATTATTATACATACTCATCTCTTCATAATTCACAACACACAACAGCTTTTCTTTTTTCGAAACATTCTATAATATTTATCATATTATATGTAGTGTAAAAGTAAAAATGTTCATTTTGATTTTTACTCATGTTTACATTGGGGTAGAGGTTATCTGATGAAAGTCAAGAAAAAAACATATATTGGATAGTAGACCAACCAGCACAGAAACACAGATTTGCTTTGAATTGTTTAGTTGAGTGTGTGTGTCTACACAATAAAAGTCGTGCAGTGTATTAATACACAAACAGCAGAGGAGTTGATTGAGAATGTAATGGTGATTTTTTCTTTGTTGAAGATCATCATCATTTGTAAGTAGCATAATATGGAGAAAGAGGCCTATTTGTTTACTGATATGGAGTAATTATTGGGCTTGGATTGGAATGGAGTCATGAGTCGAGTTTACTTACAATTCGCAAAGACAAACCAGACATACAGAGATCATCCCGATAACAAAAGAACAAGACTACTTGCACATATTATATCTAAATAAAGAGAGTATAATATTATAGCGTGCAAAGATGTATCTACATGCTTCTATAAAAATGTGTCTGTGCATTACTTTGTTTCTGATAAGAAACAAATTATTTTTGCGCACATATTATTCTTATCATCTGCTCTTCTTGTTTAGCTATGTCTCTCTACAACTAACACAAGCCTCAAAACAAAACCCTTAATATGCTAAGCTGCATCTAGGTGTGCATGCCATTTGTAAGTCTGTATAGTAGGTATTCTACAGTAGCCTTTTATTTAGGTGCTTCTCAAAATTACACATGAGTGGGAAAGGTGTACGTTTGTGAGTGCAGTACAAGCAGAAGTACATTAAGGATAACTCAGGCCACTACAATGAGAGAACGAAGAGTCCTCTCTGCCTTAAAGTTGATTTAATGTTGAAGTTTGCCTGAGATCTACGTAAAGAGGATGAGCAGAGCGAGAAAAACTGTTGAGATGATAAAGAATTAGTAAAGGGCTGCAGCCAATGGTCATGGTAAACGATTGCCTAGTGAATGAAGTCAGATTTAGTAGCTAATATCTGGCTTTGCTCCTCTTCAGTCGTAAGTAAGTGTGTGTAAGTGAGGTTGGTTGGAGAATGTTGGTTAGTTTTGTGTAGAGGTTCCGCTCCCATTCAAGCACCCTTCATACTGACTGAACTAACTCACACTATACTCATGTGGTACTTGTAATACGGACTAACTAACTTTGAAAAACATTTAAGTGCTCAATCTGTAACTTTGTGTGTACAGATACTCTCAAGTGTATTTCGAGTATACAGAGCAGTAGTACCATCAGCATGCATTGCTATGAAATATGGTTGTAGGAAGTTGCAAAGCTCAAACTTCTCACTACTGTATTTATATTATTGTGCTTTTATTGTACAGTGCAAGTTCTCATCTCTCCTCCACCTTCAACTCCAACCACTCTACACGGCATTTGTATCATTAAGCCACATGAAACAGAAAAGTAATGGTTTTGGCAAAGAAGCAAGGATTTCGTCTCAAGAAGCTGAAGAAGAATAAGTAGGCAAAGATAATGCAACTACATACAGAGTACACTTAATTGCATTAAACTCTGTGCCCATCTTGTATATTACTCTGTGTATTACATGCAATACTCCATATTATAGGTAGATATAAAATAAAAGTACCTACTATAAAGAATTACATTATACATAGGAGTATATATGTAGCCTAAGTACGTGTAGGTGTATGTGTAAGTATAAGTGTGGAGGATAATAACACTGGCCGACGCAATGCAGAATGCAATATGGTTACATATATATAGTGCATGTATATTTTTGCAAAAGAGCAGCAAGGCTTGCAAAGGCCAGAAAGTGGTGATGGTAAAATTCTACTACTAATCCTCTTTGTTTCATGTCAGTGGCTCAATTAACATTTCATATCAATGCATACACAACTTCCCTCACACTTCATTCCAATCTGATGGTGAACAATCCGTTAAGCCTTGTAATTTCTCGTATCATATCAACATCTGATTTAACTACCTACTCTAATACACTTCTTACCTACTCCTATAATAAAGAGTACATTTCTACATGCGTGCAATGTACTTTAAATACTTTTGGGAGCCGCGTAGAAGATGCTGCATACTATAAGAACTACTTCTTGGTGTGCCTAAAACACATACACACACAATAAATAGGTAGCTAAATTAACTAAATCTACTAAACTTTAAAATGTAGCTGGGAAAAGTGTACCCTGTAGTGTTTTAACACCTACTAATATTGTACGTGTATATATTTATAATATTACTGCAAATGTATAGTTGTACTGAGAATGTAATGTATAGGTATACCATGTGCATTATTGAGATCAAAATAATATATATATGGAAATAGAATAATACTGAGCTGTCAGTTTGTACAGTCTGAAATGTTAATAGATATTAATAATACTGTTTGGGGAAAAATGATTTTAGCAACTCTGAAAACTTATTATTGAGGAAGGGTATACTCTGTGCTAACATAGAGTACAGGTAAATGGTGATATATAAATAGGTGATGGGGTCTGAAGGTGTGTATGTGTATAATAGACGGCTAATTCTTCACATTATAAAACAAGCTCATCTTTTTCAGACTCACTAAAACATTCCTCAGGCTGGATGATGGGTTTGGCTTAGCTTGGCTAAGCTCAGCTTGACCTTCTCTTCCCATCTTCATCAGTTGTTCAAATTACCTCATTAGCCAAGAGCCCTAGTCGACAGCAGCTCTTTTTAACAGAAAAACTAATAATTCCCAGATCAATGCACATCTATCTTTCTACACTTTGCTCCTTTATCATTAATTTTATATTAAGTTTGTATTATTTTTTATAAAGGGGATATTATATAGTCCATCATGCTATACGTGTGTAGACTAAAAGTATACTAATATACCTTGTGCAGAAGACTGAATCACGTTGTAAAAAATTCCGATGAGGATTTGTGTTTGTAATACATACGAAATGTGTTACAAATAATGAAAACCTTCTAACTTTCAACATAACTAACCTTTATAACTTATAAGCAAGTTAAAAACAGATTGCCAGCTCATCAGTAGCACATATTATTAGCATTGCAATAAATAACGAATTAAAAGAACGTTTTAACTCAGACTCCTAAAATGATTCTCTACAGGCAAATTGAACACTTTGCACTTATCTGTGTGTATCGTGGCCTCGCCTGGGGTTTATTATTTCTTATACTGCACCTGCCTTCAACAGTTGGTTATAATGTCATGAACTACATTTATTAACAAGAAATCATATATTTTGGATTTTTTTGGTAGTTTGTATGTACAAAAATATCTAGGTATGTAAAATATAAACACTATAGGTAATGAACGTTCATGCCGTCATGCTTGTTATATACCTTATCAGTATTACATTTCCTAACTGACATAAATAAAGGAAAAAGAAATCGATGTATTAACACTGAATATTTTAACGATAATTAATTTTATAGAGGTGAATAATTTAATAACTATAATTTTATAGCGTTCATAATATATTATTGTGGTTTTTTCTGCTCATTTCATCATTCATTAACGTCACATTCTAATCTCGTAAAATATGTAATTAACGTCTGGATAATCTACGCACTATAATAATAATAATAACAATATTAATAATAATACTCATTAGAGGAGTTCCCCACAAAGATCTAATTTTGCAACTTTGTGTATTCTACTAGCAAAAAGAAAGTTTCAGTGAACATAATCATGTTATGTACACGAGATAGTGCAGGTGCTATGTTAGTCACTAACAAGATCATGTTCAAACATCACATGCTTTCTACATTCACACATTTGCATACATGTACGACCCTTATCTTGTGTCTGTTCAGTGTGTGCATTGTTGTACTGCATATATCAGATCAGTACCTTAACACGTAGAAAAGGAAACGAGACTTTTTACAGTTTGCACTGCCACAAGAACACACGTCGCAAATTCTCATGTGCGTGAACAGATAGTGAAGACATGTCATGTAAACGCGTCATGGTTTAATGCTCTTTGTCTAATTGTAATGTAATATTAATGAATATTTTTTCCAATTCTTTCCAAAATCTTAACCTCATTAAATGTCATGCTTCCTTCTTTATTCACAATCAGTGTAGTGCAAGGATGAGACTTAGAAAAGAAATGCAGCTTGTTATGCTAAAGAGGAATTAAATATAAATGCTTTGTGATTCTGATGGGGGATTCGGAGTGTCGTACTTGGAGATTCTATAATAAATTGGTATTAAAAGCTTTAACTAGTTCAATTATGTATGTGCAATCTATTTACATAGGTATGTCTTGTACACGTCTTTACATTTTGCAAAACAATGGTTTTTTTCCTTACGAGATGATGAATTTTAGTTTTTCCTGGGAGATTTACCTATGTGAGAATGATAATAAAATCGCTATTGCAGGAATTTTATTCTACTTTGGTTTTCTGATGATATAAATGATTGGGCGATTTAAACTTGCTCGTCGTCCCGAGCTTTGTTAAATGCAATAAATTTGAATCAGTGATATTTAACATACATTGAGAGAATAATATGGTTGCATTTTCAACAACTGCCGAAGCCAATAATGTGCAGTGAGTATAATGTGAAGATGGAATCTGACTGCAAATCTGGATCAAATCATCATGCATCAACGAACTAATGCAATAGTGTAGAGTGAATACACACACAGGTTGTACTTATACTGTATGAGTATTAATAGCGTGCTACAAGTTAAATCCAAACCAAAACAAGCTAAATGAACTTCAAGCACTCCACGAACTCCTCCACAGCCTGTGCCTTTTACTACAACTACACTTTTGCGTTATAATTACGATGGTCTTTCTAATAGAACAAGTTGCATTATAATTGTGTTGCATGGATCGTAAAAGTTTGCTCATTATCAGCATAGTGTACAGTACAGTACATTAACAATTTGTTTCTTCGTGCTTATTATTTCGTATCGTCATAAGCAGGGAAGCACACCATTTATAATAACACGGTAGCCATACAACCACCACAAATAGAAACATCGTAAACCCTCTCTTGCCATTTTGTACATGATAAAAGTGTAAAAGTCAAATAAATATTACAGGAAAACACAGCATCCCACTCCAAAAACCAACTGCTATTATTGTACCTGATGCCTGTCTAAAAGCAAACTTTCCCATTTCTAGAAGAAATCATGAAATCAATGAGTGACAAGACAATTCATTTTCAGTTGACTTATTTATGAGCTACTCAAACTGATATCTGCTACTGTTTTGTGTGTTACAAGTATTTGTACAAGTATTACATGCACAGGATGATTTCGATTTATGTATAGGTGTACAGTAGTGGTAACTAATACTTGAAACAGAACTTGATTTTAAACTCCGTAAAGGAAATAATGCCTGTACTGATACTAATATGTACAATGTGTACAAATTAATGGCTATTGGGAAGTGAGTGAAGATATTTCTTACTGTTGTACTGCGAAGGAATGCCTAAAACATTAATTACAATATTAATTGTGATAAAAGAATGTTGTATCATTATTGAGATAATTGTTATACATACTACACGTTGTAGTACGTAGGTATTTCATCCTGGTATATCTAATCTAATGGTAAGAGGTAAAAATACGGCAGTTTGAAACAAACGTTAAATTCAACACATAATCGCAGAGAATCATACGAAACCATAATTGCTACAGTGCTAACGGGAAATGAGCATTTGTTTTTTCGCAAGGGTAAATAATATTATTAATTATCTCTCCCTTGTAGAATTCTTTCACATAGACACTCAGAATTTCGGCAAGTAAAATTTAGTAAATTATTTTGTAATTACATACGAATGATTTTCATTTACTATAAGTTGATATCGTACCTGAACTAAACGCGTTGTCTTGAGACGGTTCCACCTGTATAGAGCTACTAATATCTTGATCCTGAGCCCACACACAAGTTAGGAAAAGACAGGCGAAACTAAAATAAGTTTTGAAGAGGTACATTGTATATGTATATGAAGGGATCCAGAAAAACCCAAGCACATAGTAATTATCACTACAACACACACATTGATGGCAGATTCTCCAAAAAGGTAAATTAACACAAGTAAATTATTTTGTTGCACTATAACACTCTAACGCAAAACAAAACCGAGTAATTGTTGCTTGATTAAATACAATTATATACAAATACAATTGTATTGTGTGTGTATGTGTGTGTGTTTAGATTCGAATTATGAAATGGTTTTTGAAATGTTGTCAGAACAGAACTGAATGCATGAGTACTAGAACTACAAGTGAATATTAAACTGAGGGCCAAGCCCGAATGAGTGTTATCCTCTTGGTGGTGGTAGTACTTGTAGTAGTAGTAGAAGGGTTATTACTATAAATTGAATTAGTCCCGTGTGGACTTAAATTAGTAGTTGAGTTAAAACAAATGAGAAGAAGAACGAAATTGTGAGTGAAGCTCCTTGGGCACCGAGACCAAGACTGAGTTAAAAAGGCGGCTTGCGGCGGACAATGAACGGATCGGACACGCTCTTTTGGTCATCATTCATTCTTATGGCACATCATGTTACCCTATTTCAGCTTTGAAGTGATCTCCTTTACTCCTTTACTATTCTACACTATTTATCTAATTCATTCTCTTACTTTTCTCTCTTTTTCTCTACTCTCAATCTAAATCATACACATAGGTACATAATACACCTCACACACTTCAAGTATACCACCACCACACATACCATTTAATAAAACAATACTCCATATAACACACACACACACATGGTACACATATCATAACTATAACCATTTTGAAACCTACTGCTACACAAAAACATGCTGCAGAATCTGTAGATTATAATTCCTACGGTATGAGATACAATTTAATGTGTATCTCTGTCTGTGTATTTGAGGATTAGGATTCCCCTACTTGAGACACTACACTTGTACAATATCTGTACAGTCCACTCCATGTAGATTTTATTGCTGAGCAAAGTAAAGTAAAGAAGTATAAGCTGCTATGCATTGCTGGTGGTTGACCATGACATACACACACATTAAGGTTTAGTGGCCTGCTATACTAAATATATATTTTACTCACAATCAGTGTGTTAACATTACAGTACAATGCATTTTCATCAAAATGTAAGTAGTAATGAAAATTAAATACAGAAACTCGTTCTTGTTTCGACATTACTCACTTACCATGCCAAAAGAGTTACTACAACAATAATATTAAGGAAAGAAAGCAATAAGATTCAGCTACAAACCAGCCTCAAGTGTGTGTGGCTCTTCGTGTTATGGTGTCGTAGTCCCAACAGTAGCAGCAACAGACAGACAAACTACTCTGCATGTCTAGGTTACAGATACAGTTTGCAGATAAAATCAGATGAGACGAAGATGAGACGAAGATGAGACTAAAGTCACTCACAGGTCTGCAATTTGGCAATATTATACAATGTATAAGAATGCCACAATGTATAAAAAGCCACTTTAAGTATAGGAACTATATTTAAGTAAGTTTGATAAACTTGCATGTGTATTCCAAATAGTAAAGAACAAATCCTTAAATGCAATCTTAATTATCTTTTCTGTAACTTACAATAACAAAATGGACATACTAACACACAATAACAAAAATATAATCATCAACATAATTTCAATGCACTGCAGTGCACTGGGATTGCAAATGTACACAAATACCTAAATAACATTTTCGTGTTTTTACCAATTTAGGGTAAATAGAAGTGCCTTTATGTGCTGGTATATACTACCTACTGCATTTTATATGCAGAGTATTGTATAAACAACGATAACATTTAGTACGTGCGATTATAATTATAAATGTGCATTTTTTGTCAGTACCTATATACTACCTAATACCTACGCATATGAAGATTAGCTAAATAAGTAGTAAGTGTTATTACAATTAGCGTGCCTGTATATTAATTCACGTTGCAAACAATGCTAATTGTAATTGTAGGATGTGTAAGTAAGTGGTTAAAAATGTAACTTGTATTCCCACAGTCACGTCCACCTTCACACCTCAATCTCATCGTAAAGGGCATTGTAGTATTATCAGAGTAGATCATTAATTTGCATATCTTGAAATGATAATATTATGAGCACTCTCAGAGATATGCTACTAGAGTTATAATAATTAATTATGTATGTGTTTATTTTTATTCTCTTCTCCATTACAGATACATGATTGCATTGTTGATATTTTGCAACAGTTCTATGTGTGCAAAAATCAATGCCAATGTACGATATATGCAGAGAATGACGAGGAATTCTGTAAATTACAGGTGTATTACAATATCACTTATAAATCTATATGCATGTTTTAATACTGTAAATGTGGATTTAGATTTGAATTTCGAAAAATCCATTATGATGGTAAGTGCATCCTATCATTGGAGATTAAAGTAAGGCATAATGTTCAGAGGATTTTTGTGGACTTGAAATGTGTAACAATAATAATAATATGATTTGCTGTGTTATAAATGGAATGGTGCAATCCAGTTCACTTAAGATATTCATACTTAGATAACGAGATTTATAATTTTAGTCTCACTAGTGCTACATTTACCATATCCCTGTGTGTCTGTGTCTTACGAACATAACTATAATATATTTTAATTGCAATCTCCTCAGCCTCATTTTCCATACACAGTGTATTAATGTAATACAAGTGAATGTATTACACTACTAGTCATAGAAACTAATTGATCCGGCAAAGCAGACCTCTATATTTACAAGAAAATCTTTTACCTTCTCAGCCCCTCTGCTGCAACACACATAGAGCTGTAGCATCTTCACATTGCTCTGCTCATCTTCTTGGTCGTATTCTTTATATCCTTTACTATCAGGATACTCCTGTTCTCGATCAAGTCTTATCTAATAAAAGCATCTTGCAGAAAAAGCATAAATGTTATCAATCTAAAATAATGCTAAGAATGAATGCGAATTCATAAACTTCTAATAATGCTATTGCCTTTGTACTTATTAAGTACTATTTGCTTTGGAGGACTGTACTACGTAAGGTGTGTATAGGTATCTCCATATGTGTAACACAATACTAAATAAAATAATGTGGTTTGTAAGTATGCACTTATATTATATTTAACTTAATAGAAATTTTTATTCATCTCACATTCTCACCCCAAAGCTCAAGTATTAAAAGATTCGTGTTTTTGGTGGTGTATTGCCTACCTCAAGTGAAAATCCACTAAATCATTTGAAATACATGAGTTCTTCAGATTGAGAAAACACACAGTATACAATATTTACAGAATTTAGCACTTACAAATATGTTCGATGATTTGTCTAATTTCCCATCGCTGTTATAGGAAATAACTATCAGCTTCTTTAGTCTGCCAAGTCGTATTTTATTCTGCTTGTTCTAAATCATCCTCACATTAATTTCCTACAGTAATCATTTCGTTACATTCTTTTTTGTAGCAGGTATCTAGGCAGTATCTCAAGCCAATGAAGTGAAAGCTATATCCTCTATTGTGGCAGTTTGATAATTTAAGGAATACAGCGTTGAAAATATTATCTTAAAAGCGAATAAGAACTCAATTACTAATTAATGCGTTACAGATTAATTGTTACTATTTCAGTTTATCAACTCATCGGTTTCATTAAAAAATCAAGACGGTTCTTGTAACTCTGATTCATTACATGAACTATAGGCTCCTTTGTGAGCAATTAGCGGTTTCAATGCAAAAATACTTACGGTAACGATTTCAGACTGTATATTAGTAAATTTCTCTGACTTAACATTGTAAGCTTTCGCTTTATGTTTCTCTAACTAATTGACCACTTTTTTACCATATTTTTACATAAGGCAGTAATTAAACCGAATTAGGAATGATTACAATACTGATAATGAACCTCATTTTTCATGTAAATCTGTATGAGTCTTTAAACTCACATAATATTTTAGTTTCCGGCATCATGCAGGCTTATGGCTATATAACCTTACCATTGACTACTAGTATAACCATTGCAAATATACCTACTGCCCATTCATGCACAGCTTTATACTTGAATACCTAATTGTTAAATAGAATTTAATTTGTGATCTTACATTGTTGATTGTTATAGTGAAATGGTTGTAAAAGTAGGATTCTTGGAACTCATTCGTAAACATTTGATTTCTTAGTCGTTTTTTATTTCGATGTTTCTACAACGTGAAGGAAATAAATTATATTTATCAAATTATCAGAGATGTAAAACATTGCATCATTAACTGCCATTTACTGCTACAAATCATTATGGAATTCGTAATTCACTTCTAGAATTGTTTGTAAGGTCATGCTCCATGAAACGATTGCTATAACTGTGCCATCAGGTAAAACAGAAAACAATCCAGTATTGTTTCAAGAAATGTTTGAAGGTACTTCATCTTAGACTTACCACTAGCCGGAGATTCTTTTGAGAAAGTTGAGTGAGAAGAAGTATGTCAGTGTGAGGTACTGTAAGATTCAATTTGTCGTTTACAGTGCTCGTCAAATTCACATCACTTGCAATGATGCTGCGGTACACGAGCCGTTGAGATGAAGATGTTGTTGATGCCAACATTTAGTTTTCAAATACCACAACATAGAGTACAATAAACAATACGGGGTATATATACTGTAAAACGTTGTATCAAGATCAGGTGTATACGATGTTCAAGCATGTGTATAAAAATGCATAAAATATTTGTATGTTGACCTTTAGAAATGAAAATTTTATTTACTTGGGAAATGTTACAGTATTGGCAATCTGATGAAGTTCATAGATTTATTATTTGGATGTAAACACAGATAGCCACTGCTCAGCGAATTCGAAATAGGTACAGGAAGGTTTTGTAAATCATTTGAAAATCAGTTTAATTCAATTAGGTTGCTGAAGATAAGACGAAGAGCATACTTGTACCTAATAATTTATACAGTATTATATTATAAGCGATTCTATTCTAGGCCTAGGTATGCGTAATTCTTGGCACAAAACCGAAAATTTGACTTTGTTATAGAAGAGATAGTTTGCATTGTGTCACAGACCAAATAAAGAAGAAAAAACCTTCCGTGCTAAAAACTACAATCTAGTTTTTAGTTGTGGACTTCAGCAGTGGACGGAGAGTGTTTAGTTGCACAAGACTTTTATTGCGTATTTGCGTATGTGAGACAGTGGAGCAGAGCAAAAGGCTCTTTCGTCTTTAATCCATTCCTTTATTTTATTCCTTTCAGTGAATGTCTGTGACTGTGGTCTGTGTCAGTCATGGCATGTCATAGTGGCAGTACGCTGAAGAACAGTGGTAGTAATATTATTATTATTACACAAAAGGACTACATCCACCAAAATACTTACTAACTGAATCCTACATTGCAACAAAGAAGACACATGAAACATTAGTTGGTTTCTGACCATAATACAAATCTTATAAGGTACAAAGTAACTTCGGCAGAGGTTGAAGTTGAAACGCGTCGGTGAATTTGGATTATATTGCACTCTTGAGCGAAACTTTTTGTGATAATGCATTTTTGGCAAAGTTTTTATTGAGCAAAAGCAAGCACTTCTGTCAGAGAGCTCTCAACGGATCATATTCGAATTGGTGCGACTGCTATATTTCAGACAGGCCCCTATTAATTAATCGTATCGACATAAAAATTACCAGTATTTAAATCATTTGAATGACCCCTATTCATTAAAATTGTGAAGATGATTTCATATAATTTGATTAGCATTGTAAATAAAAAATAAATAAACAAGAGTTTTCAGCTAACAATGAATTTGACAATTAATAATCTTTATGCACCTAGGTAGGAGTCACTGCCGTTTTCGCTTATACATAGTATATATATTTTTTTAAATGAAGATTTTTTTAAAATTATTCATTAAGATAACTGTGGATAGGATTCGTAGGAATGTATCTATTCGACATAAGAAATATAATAGAATGAAATGAGCAGGTTTTGGAACAGGTGTAGAGATGTAATATGATTTTGTACAAACTTTAGATAGGATGTCGAACATGAAGCGAATCATTTCAATGGGAGCTCTGAACTGCGTCTAGTCCACTTCGAGTCTTTAGTTTTCATTATCATATGTACATTTTACGCATTTTATATATCGTAGCGTCGTGAAGCCTAGTTTAATCCTTTGCTCCTATTTATCATTTATTATTATGCTTTTTTAGAACCATATAAATGCTGTAACACAATTCGCACACGACTATTTGTATTATTTTTATTTCGTGATATAATTTTAATAACCATAGTAAACTGCAATTTAATAGTTTCGTACCAACTATAAAAAGTAAGTACTAAATGCAAAGAAATGTTGTAAAAATGGGCTATATATCCTCATATTCATATCCTGTTTCGAACGAAAATCGGGCCGAATCTAATTAATAGACATCTGTAATGTAGTGTGATATATCATAGTATAAAATCATCTATCTAATAAAATCAAAGACAAATAAGGGGATGGAATGATGGATATATGAAACTACATGCTATTAATTATTATTAGTATATACCAAATCTTAAGATGAAACTACACCCTTAGCCATCAAATTGAATAATCTATCTGTAACAATTTTCTAGCTGACTGACAATGAGTTGAGCAATATAGGGTTCTTGTAATTTAATAGCCTTTGGGTTTTAATATATAAAGTATAATTCACTAATTGAGAACTTAAGAATAAATGGATAACTTTTAATGGTTAAAATTTCTACAATTTATTTTCAAAGCATCTTCATAAGTAATAATATTTTTTATAAACTATAATAGTAATGCAATTCTTATTTTAGATTTTGATTCATGATTTCACATGCATGCGTTACAAAAGAATTAATGAAGTTTGTGTTCAACTTCTGTAGCAAACCTAAAGCTGGCGTAGTTTTACAACAGTTGTATTACATTGACACTTTATGTCACAAAATTATGTAAAATCACTGCTGAATTACTTGTAGCACTACGTTTACATAGCATCACGCTATCAATCTTACATTGAATTTTGATTTTTACAGAATAGCTTACGACTTATAAGTAAAGAATGACATACATTGCTTTGCTAAAATATCTGTATAATATTAATCAAAAAGCTACAAAGCATAAAGTTATACTCATTACAAGGTTCAATTTTTGCTTAAACTTACAGAATGAAGTCAGACTTCATTGCCAGTTGCTGCCACCGCTTTTTACGGATTTGGTTTGTCGGCTTCGTCGGTACTGAATTCGTCTGCGGCTGAAAGAGCCAACATTGCTTCAAAAATTTCTCTGATTTCTGACTTCACCCTCGTGTGCTCGCTTTGCAAGTGAATAAATTCCAGCTCATATTTTAAGCGTTCGTAATTTATGGTGAAGTATTTCGACGTGTCTCTAAATTCAGCAAGCATTATGCTCAATTAGCATCATTGTCAATAAGACAAAAAATCGATTATATCGAAATATTGTCATTCATTATAATATCATGTGTTATTTCAAAAATGAGTGTCAAGTCTGTCATAAATAGTGAACAACAAACCTGGAACGTTGTGCAGTAGAAGGTCTTTCGCATTTTGGGTCAAGAGCCTTACAAACTCTATCCATCAAGCTATTGCCAAGCCACGTTTTGAGTTTTCTATGAATTTCTCGAGCCTCCAAAGTTTTCCTGAGTTGTGGTTCAATGCGTAACAATTGGCTGTGGAGACTTTTAAGATTCTCCATGTCTGCTGATTGCTTCGGTAGTTCCTTTGCTATTTTCGTTAATCGAAAAGCTTCGTTTTTAGACTCTGCCAAGTCCAGAATCACGCGTTGAATATATGCTGCTTCTTGGAGTTCCAGTTCAAAAATGGATTGAGGTTTTTCAGCCGCCTTTTGATTAATTAGAATAAAGAATAGACTCCAAAATTGTTTGGAAAAGATACTGACTGTCCCAAATGGAGGATTTTCATCATCGTTGTTAGTTGGTGGAGCAATAGCAGCCTCTACTGTCTCGTTTTTAGGCTCCGGTAAATCTTCTGGAACATTATCACTAACTTTCTCGTCTTCTTCTGGGATCGTTTCTAATGCAACTGGAGGACACTCTACTGCATCAATGACCATCGGTTTACTTAGTGACACTATATAACAGAGAAATTGATTAATAATTAATCAAAATACGAAAGTAAATGTTATATCTCAAAATGTCAAATAAAACTTACTTTTCACGAGATATTAACCTGGTAGTAACTGGTAATGATTAAAATCGATAAGAATGTAATTGAGAATATAAATCTGTTGCAGACTCGACTCGATTCTGGGACTATTGAGAATTTTTTCCAAGAATAATCTGAGAAAATCAAGCTTTTCTAAAAAAACTATTGAAAATGAATGAAAGTTTGGCTGACGATGAAACAAATACAAGAATGAGCTGAATTTGTTACTGCAAACTGAAATGACTTGATTGTTAATGTTAATAGAATTGAATTTTCTTACTTCTACCGTCACACTTTGTCGCGTTTCTATTTTATTCTATCCCTACAGCCGACGACTTACAAATGCAACTACAGGACCATCATCACCATCACAGGGTAAAAATTATTTGATTTGTACATGCAGTGCAGTACCAGAGCCAATATTATACATGTGCAGGTCAATGTCTGTTGCGGAAATCTACACATTAACTATAAAAATATGATGACGTCACAAATGAATGAAATTCGACGAGCGCCATTACCCGGTATCGTTGCGACCAGGACCATTTCATCATTTCTTCCAATCACTTACGCGAGCTTTACACTGGAGTGCAACAAGAGTAGGAATTGTGAAATAATGATGTGGGCTTTATCATTCATGGACGCTTTAGAATTTATGAGCATTCGTATTTAATTGCTTTTGCTGATAATGCTAAAAATCTTTTCTAAAGACTGAATGTGTTGTTCAAAAGATGTTTTTATTTGTTTGTTTTTCTTAAGTCACGTATTGTTTTAATTTACTTGAATGGATTTTATAAAATACAATAAATCATCCCATTAATCTTGGCTACAAAAGTATATTAGCGGCTGCAGTATTAGAATAATGCATGAGTATATTTTATGCGTATATTGTATCATATATTGTAGTAATCATAAAGTTTGTTTAAATGGTTGTGAAGACAGCTATACTCTAGTAGGACGATTAGAAAATCAAGTAAAATGCTTATAAGTGTTGAAAATCTGTCCAAATGGCACAACATGAAGGATTAGAATGCAATAATTGGTGTAGTAATTATCTGATGTAGGCACTATGAAATACACATGAAATAAAGCAGATAATTGAAACTACTGAAAGTGAATATAAACTATAATACATGATAACAATGCAATGGTTAAAATTGTCATCAGACCATAATACATGATAGATATTTCATGAGTAAATCATAGGTTAAAGCCAACTTTCCATTTAAGTCGTCATTAGTCATCACGAGAAATTTGACACATAATGTCGTTCAGAACGGAGAATATTAGTAGTAGTAGTACCATTACTGTTGTTCTACGAAGTGCAATTTGTTTTATGCAGACTTGCTGGCTTACTAAAGTTTCATGATAACTGTATGCCTTGTACGTGTTATTTTATTGGTATTGGTACTTACATAGAGGTTCGTGTAAATTAAAAATCGTTGGCAGTCTCTTTCTTGAAAAAAATAGTTTACTCTCCTCATTCTTTGCCACTCTTGACATTAATAGTCTTGGATCCAATATCAAATTTATAATAGGCTGCTGGAATTTTTAATCTTATTATAGAAAGCTGACTCGTAACTCGTAATACTAGAACAACTGAACAGCTCCCCTATTCATATGAACGTCGCCATCCAATAATTCCAGCATGAACATTTTCTTGCTTTACTTATGTAAAACTAACTTAACTAACCGGCAGTACCTCTTGCTTGCCTGCTTGAAGATCTTGATTTTCATGTGACAAAAGTAATACATTACTGTCTGCAACGTATTGTGTTTATGTAACAACATATACTTGACACGAATATAATATATTATGGATTTATTATTTTGCAGGCTTTGGTTTAGGCCTGGCAATTCACGTCTCTTTTCTTGTCGTCACATTAAACTTTGAAAAGCACATCGGACTGACAAACGGGATCGGTCAGATAAGTCTGAAAGTGGGGCATATGACTGCTCCATGGCTTTACAGCAATGGATTATTATATAATACCCGTGCTAATGCTGACAACTGACAATTACACATTATGTAGTTGAATGAAACAAGGGCATGATCTCTGGAATAGGTATTAGCATTATATAATATGAAGATCAAGGTACGGGATGTATAATGCAGACAGGATAAAATCAAGCGTTATTTAACAACTTTGAGCACGAGTGGAGAACGTGGAGTACGTGTGGACCTGTTGACGCTGAACATGGAGAGGTTTATCCGTACACGGTCAACCAACGCAGCCCCACACGATACGAAAGGAAACAGACGAGGTCGAGTTTCGCATAGACTGGCATTTTGCATACATTGTGGATTCTGTAGTGTGAACATGCCTTTTTGTGGAAGAAACACCAGAAGGAATTATATTTAGGGAAAAATATAATTCCTTCTGGTACATTTTACAAAGTGAAGCACAAATTTATTATATTAGATAATGTGCCATGTTAGTTGGTTATAATTATAGTCTATTAATAATTATATAATTATCACCACAATTCATGGATCAGTAACATAAATAAATAATCTCTGTGAGAGCCTTGATGTTGGAGAAAAGGAACTGGAATCCCAGGGCGAATGAACGTCGTATCTAAAGTACATATATCTATTCCAACTGCCAACATAGAGTTCGTCTATAGATGATAGTAGTACGACTATGGTTTAGCTACCTGCTGGATGTAACAAGCTTCCAGAGCTATAGATAAGAATTTGCATAAGATTCGCATGTATTTAGTATCGTGTACAAAGGATTTTATGTAATGTACCTACCTATGTAGCAAACTTGCAAGTTTTGAAGCAAGTCATCGTTATACAAGATCATAAGCAACAGCTAACAACCGCTGAGACGAGACTGTCCTTTAGTTGAGTAAGCAAGTAATGTTTATAAACTAAATACATAAATATACTCCACACTGTCGCTCTTTGGTTTACTTGATTAAGATCTTGTCTGAGTCTGTTCTTCTTTCGATACTCACATTACTTTCGTTTGATTGACTTTCTATACTATACTCTGGTAAGCAAGTTTTACTTTTATTTATAAGTGCTTCCATTCACAATTAATTTTGCCATTGTTGGCATTTCATGAGACTCATATTTTGCTACATATACGATAGTAATTTCAATAGAGAAAGTTTATTTCGTTGCAAAGAGCTTAGAAAATTACATCATTTGCATATTTTAGGCTAATAAGCTGCTTGATCTTTCATTAAAACGTCACTTATATAAGCTTCATGTGTTTATCATGTTATATATAGTGCGTCGTTAATGCAAAGGTTCAATGTAAATGACGCTAATTACTAGTTCGCTCCCTTTTGTAAGTTTGATTTTCTAAAGTTAAATGCGAAAGAACAAATGATATATTATTAAGTTCTATATGACAAAGTAAATATATAAGTGGATTGGATGGTTATCTCATTAGTGTCATGCGTCTCTAGAGTCTCTACTAGTGTCTCATGCAAGAGAATGTAATTTGCTAAGTCAACTTATCCGTATTCTAACAGATACATATGCGTGCAATTTGCAGAAAAGAAAGAAAGTGCTTAATGATACCAAATTTATTATAAGTTTTATAAATATATAATTTGACTAACAGGATTTGAATAATAGGAAAACGTTGATCAAATTAATTTTTCATGGAGAATGCAATATATTTCTGAACCATAAGGCACTTAATCGATTTTACTTTAATGTTGTAGATTTTTCGTTCCCTTACTTGGTGCGTATACAATGACCGACAATATACCAGTAATACGAAAACAACTCATCGTGGAAAAATTTAGGAAAACATGTCATGAGAGCCAACATGGTAAGTAAATATATATAACCAACAACAACAAAACATTTATTTTATTTATGTCATGCGAATATAGACACATACTTGAGTAACTTGAGTAGGAAATACGATGAAAGGTAATACTTAATTATAATAACATAACCGTCATAGTCATATATTACTCTAACATTTATGTCTGCATATAAATTATATCAACAGATTTAAATACCGTAATATTATATTATATCAGATCTTCTTTCCTCTTGGACAATAATTTATTTTTAGAGTAGGAGTAGACAGTAGACTATAATTTCAAGTTATACATAAAAATAGCTGCTATATGACTTGGTAGAAGCAAAGATAATAAGAAAATATAAGGAGATAAGAAATCTGTTTGTTTGTAGTGACTGCCATCGTAGGGGAAAACGATTCTTATGCATTTTACACTTACAAACTATTTATTAATGAACGCAAGTATGTATGCTATATTAATGTATATTTACAAAGATCTTAGCAAGGCAGATATAGAATTATTATCTTTTTACCTAACTTGCAGAATGATATATTTTATATGAATCAACTGACAAACTGACAACATTATTATTGTTTGTCAGTTTCAGATGTTACAGCTATAACAATTGCCACTATCATTCCCACTAGTTACAACAACTAATAATCATATCTAGCAGCAGTGTGTAAAAGAAAATTTTCATTGTAGTTTTAAACGTAATATTGCATTTCTGTTTGCCGTGCTTTTTGGTGACTACAGATTATTGTCGTTCTTAAACCACACGCAGTGCGATATTTTTTAAACAGAGATTTTTATAAATTCTTTTACTGCGAGACCCTAAGTAGCTGTATACTCTTGTTTGTTGGCATTTCCTACACAAATACAAAGTGCTATATATAACAAACAGTCTTATCAAGCTTTATGGTTATACAGCGGCTATAATACAGATAGTTAGCTGACTATGTGTAAAAAAAGAAAACGATTTGTATTGCGACTTGCAACAACGCCGTTATTATCTCAGATGCAATCATGGACATACATACAAGCAATTACACATATCCTGTCTGCAGCTCAGTCTGTGTATGATATTTGATTTTTAGTATTTGGGAAAGATCCACACACTAAGTAATTGCATGAAACTGTTTTACTCTTTTCCCTTGTGTTCATACTTTGTAAGTTATGTGTTGAAGCAAGAATTCTAGTACTCTCTTGCTCTGGTTGATGAAAATGATTGTGTAGCACACGATGTTATAAGAGATAGTAATATAATTAGCAGTTCGGACGTCTATAATTACCTACAAAGGCAATATCGCTAGTTAAAGGTGTGGAATATTTAGCAGTTGTGTACGCTGATTTGGTATTTTAGTAAATTTACGTAGGTATTTTATTTATAAGTATGCGGTATAGTATGCATCAAGGTGTTTGATTTCCGCAATTAATTGTTTTATGCTACAGTTGTATCACTGTTCATTAGAAATTTAACGAACTCGCAACTCTTCGTTCATTTCATTACAATACAATCGAATGCTCATCAGCTCATCACTACACACAATTGGGATGTTCCTAGTTATAGAAAGCTTTGATTGAGACCGATGATAATGTACGGCGTTACTTCCATTAGTTCCATTGCCATTTGACTTCACTCACACGTGTACAATGCTATCCGGCTCTTTTATCTTCATTTTATGTTCAAAACCATTTTGGACATCTTGCAAAAGTATTTGTAGACAAGACCACAATATTTACCCTATTAGCGCTCTAGGTGATATGATTAATGATTATTAAAAAATCATGAAAATGAAAGATTTCGTCGCAAAGTTGCTTATAATAATATATTGAATTGCTTATTTATGAATTGAGTTCTTCTCTTCATGGAAAAGATTTCAAATAGTAAATGCCGTTTTAAAAACTTTCACTTTTAGCAGTCTATGAAACTCCATAAGGTTTTCATAGCGTGTAATTGGCTTGAGCAGATTGATGAGCTTTCTAAATGTTTCTGTTTTAAATTGTTTCCTTCCTACAACTCAACGTGTTCATGCCTTGCTAATATTGTTGCTTACTTTTTCCAAACCTAGGTCTTTTAGGTAACAATAGAAATAATATTATTTCTGTTAGTGTAAAAGCAATGCATGTTTTCCTGATAGGCACCAAATCAATTTGCTCGTGTTTCAAACTACTAATTAGAAGTCATTGATACCAGACTAAAAATTAAAAAGCTATGAAAAATACAACTTGTATTTATTGTAGTTGATTAATCAAACGTCGTTTTTAGTTATTATTTATCGACAGGTAACAAAGGGGAGTTGAATTCAGTTGTATAGGAGTTAACGAAGGGCTGTAACCATATAATTTTTATTAATGTATATTACACTACAGTACTATGGTATATTTGAAGATATGTAGGACAAGACAAACCTAAAGGATTCATAAAATCCAAGTTTTTCATTCTTATATTTTTGTATTTACAATTCATAGTATATTATGTGATATGAAAATAATACCTGAAATGGCAAAACTGTATAGACACCACTGTCTTTATGGAGAAAAATCATTTTCATTTTTAACTGCCGTAATAATATTTTTTATCATGATGTTTTTCATACAACATAAATATTTTCATAGACCCCTGGTCAAAAGAATATGAAATCTCCTTGAGTTACGCATGGCGGCTTCTGTTTTTAATGTCAGGCATGCATTGTTTCATGGAAAAGAAAAGGCGGCTTAAAATCACAATACAAGGAGGAATTCTGCGCTGTTTCTAATGCTAGGACATCAGACACCCGGACCTTCCCGCATATATTGACCTACAACCTATGACTGCTGTGCCTGCCTTCACCCGTGCTCTGTTAGCTAATTTATTTCATTTTTATTCGCTGTTCGTGCTTCAGGTATAGTGAGGCTCAGTGTGTCGGGAAATGTGATTTACTAAATAAGTTTTATCGGTTAATTTCATAGTTTTCTTTAGATTTAAATACTATGGATTTCATCATTCCTAGTTTCCGCATGCCCAGTTTAGCTAACGATTTAAAAGAGTTGCTAATCCATCAACTGGAAGTATTAAATAACATCGACTGTGAACTAGAAATGTTTTTACATTACGTGGTCGAGGCAATGTATTGGGTGCTTTTGCCGTCGTCAGTGATTACCCAGATTATTTGGCACAGACGGGTGACTGATGATGATTTAGACTAAATTCATTTAAAATTACCTTATTCGGTCAAGACATTTTAAGTATTTAATTGATAGGTTCATTGGGAGGACTCTCGAGTCCGTATTAACTATCTTGTATCGGATTTTGACAAAATTAGCATGCTTTTTCAGTTTGTATTGTATTCCCCTATGCAAATCTCGTGACTCTTAAATAGGAGAGAGGGAAATTGGATTTTCAGACCAAACTTTGCACTGCAATATAATTCCCATCTGTTTGTTCAATTCTCTCTCAGTGTGTAGTGTGTCTCGTGAATTTCTGTGTGAAGTGACTGCGGTTTTTTTCTGCAACACGCTGTTTGTGCACATAATTGCCAATTTTGTTAACCCCTCGTCAGTGTAGCGGTAACTTGGAGGAGACGTTGCATCAGAAGTTTGTTGGGTACTACGGCACTTTCATCTCGTCAGAAATAATTGTCACTACTGTTTCATTTCGAGGGTAGGGATGACAGAAACATTTTCGTCATTTGTATTTGTGTTGATGTAAAATTAAATTATTCTGTGTTTTTTCATTTAGGAAGAGATTATTGGCCGTGCTCTTATTTTCGTTCAGCAATCTATCCCCATATTTGTCACATGGAACACGCCATGGCAGACGAAGAAAAAGCTCAAATTGAATCTGGAATTAAGAAACAGGGCGAAGTTGTGAGAAAACTGAAGGCAGAAAAAGCACCCAAAGAAAAGGCATTGTGACATTCATATTATATAATATTATTGTCAATTTTTATATTTGCTCAGTTAGTTGCTATGCAGATGTAAATTAATCAATTCAATAGGTTTTCTTATAATTTGTTTTTTCTTGACGACACATTTTTACTAATGATGATTGGATTGGTTCGATTAACCCGTGTTGCCACTGCTCGTCACTCTCCCCTGCGTTTAACCAAAACTTTGGTGTCATCCTTATATTCTGCTACACAGATTGACGAGGAAGTTGCAAAACTTTTGGAGTTGAAGGCTCAGTTGAAAGATGAAGGACCTCAAAAGTTTCAACTAAAAGTCCCCAAGGTTAGAATGGCATATTTTACCTGTTTTATAATTATTATTCTAAGTGACACTCTTTGCAGCACATAATAGAGATGTGATGTATCATTAATAAGTTTTCGTTGTTGTATGTTATTTAGGGGACTAGAGATTATGGACCTGATCAAATGGCTATTCGACAACATGTGTTGTCAAAAGTTATAGACTGTTTCAAGAAACACGGTGCTCAAACCATTGACACCCCAGTTTTCGAATTGAAAGATGTACTGACAGGGAAGTATGGCGAGGATTCTAAATTAATTTACGATTTGAAAGACCAGGGAGGTGAAATATTAAGTCTACGGTATGATTTAACAGTTCCATTTGCACGGTATCTGGCAATGAGCAAAATTAGTTCTATTAAAAGATACCACATAGCAAAAGTTTACCGAAGAGATAACCCAGCAATGACCAGAGGTCGGTATCGGGAGTTTTACCAATGCGTAAGTTTATGTCTTTTCAGTTACCGATGGTATACACACTAAATCTCTAAGATCCGTAACGTATCATAAATTACGGAGCTTACGAAAATAATAAATCTGTTTTCAACCAATCAGAGCCGTTACAATAAACTTCAATTCGGCTTTAATAAACTACAATTAATATTAATGTAATTTATTTTTTGGTCTTCCAGGATTTTGATATTGCCGGATCTTATGACCATATGCTTCCAGACGCAGAGTGCGTTAAAATTGTGGACGAAATACTTACTTCGCTGGATGTAGGGGAGTTCCAAATTAAAATAAACCACAGGAAAATATTAGATGGCGTGTTCGAACTGTGTGGTGTGCCTGCTGATATGTTTCGTACCATTTGCTCATCTGTTGACAAGCTTGACAAATCATTTTGGGACGATGTTCGATGCGAAATGATTGACGAAAAAGGACTCAACCCTGAAGTTGCTGATGCAATTGGAAGACACATTCAACTTAGTGGGACGCCACAAACTGTCATTGAAAAACTAAAGGCAAATGAGTCATTCATGTCAAACAAAAGCGCAAAAGAGGGTCTGGAAAGCATGGAGCTGCTGGTCAAGTATTGCAACTTGTTGGGTGTCGAAAATTCCCTCCTTAATTTTGACCTTAGCCTTGCCCGTGGATTAGACTATTATACTGGAGTGATCTATGAAGCGTGCCTAATAAGTAAGTTGTATCTTATTTTTGCCCCACACTAATTATAATATTAGTATATATAACTATATGATTTCGCAAGACTAATTGCTTTGTTTTTATTTATAGGCCGAGAGAAAAATGATGAAGCAGTACCAGTGGGAAGTATAGCTGGAGGTGGACGATACGACACTCTGGTTGGCATGTTTGATCCCAAAGGACGTCAAGTGCCTTGTGTCGGAGTTTCTATTGGCGTTGAGCGAGTTTTTAGTATATTAGAACAGAGGACTGCAGCCAAAATTCGTACCACCGATACGCAAGTTTATGTAGCTTCTGCTCAAAAGGGTCTCGTGGAGGAGAGAATGAAACTGTTAGCAATGTTATGGCAGGGTGGCATCAAAACAGAACATTCTTACAAAGCCAGTCCCAAACTGCTGCAACAATTACAGTATTGTGAAGACATGTCGATTCCTTGGGCTATCGTTATTGGAGGAAGTGAACTGGAAAAAGGTGTAGTCAAACTTAGAAGTGTCGCAAGCCGTCAAGAAGAAGAAATCAAAAGGGAAGATCTCGTAAAAGAATTACTTTTACGCATTTCAGCTTAAAAAGCTACGGAATAACCAATTTAAGTTAATTTAAATGAAAAAGCTACGGAATAACCAATTTGAGTTAATTTAAATGAAACAGCTACGGAATAACCAATTTAAGTGAATTCATAATAATTAATTAGTGCAGTTCTGAAAGTTACCTACATATTCCTACCTGCAATTCATTTTGAGATACATTTACATTCAGCATGCCACTCCTTTCTATCAATTCCTGCACAATCTTACACTTATAGTTAGTCCATTTAATGTATTCCAATTATCGTAGTGGCATCAAGTATCTGTTGTTTCAATGTAAATCAAAATTTTAAAACCTAAATGCAGTTTCAATGATTTGCACGGTTTAATATCTTAAAAGTATTAGGTCAATGGTAGTCTGATTGTGCAATCTATGATAAAATCTTTATTCTAAAAACTGAGTATCGAATTTCAAATGAAAATTTAATAATGCTCTATTTATGTACACTGTTGTAATTATACTAGAAGTTCCAAATGGATGTTTTAACTGTAGGGTATAAATTACAAGTTCAGATTGTTCTTCTATAATTCATAGTATTGTAATGCGCAAAATGTTCATAGATCTAAATTAATTTTAAGTCTTTAAGAAAAATGTTAAGCTGCGTCAAAAATCACTGAAATGGTTAAGATTTGGAATTGTTTGTTATTAATTATTAAAATTTTGTTACTTATGAAAAATGGTACATGTTAAGTCGTAATAATTATGGTTTAAGCGGTAACCATGTGATATTTATTGTAACGTTTGACTAGTTTTTTCATCGCCGTTAAACTTGAGTTCTAAAATTGTCAGTGCTTTCTGATAATCCGGATTGTTTTTGGCATCGAAGCTTGCGCAATATAATATCCATACGGCGATACGGCTTCAACCGTCCAGCAAAACGAACATATAATATTAGGAATAGCAACAACGCATAGCATGTTCTGTTTTCTTAAAGCTGCTGCAGCTTCATAATCTTCATTTACAAATGAACCTACATAAACAGTTTTTATATAGTGATACCCAAGTGCTACCTATAAAAATTGTGATGAATAAATTTATTTAGGAGTGGAATTCTTACATTGTGGATCACAAATATTGCAAGTAGTAGCATTGTATTTTAAGACATAACTATAAGGGTGTACTGTGTATGTGAAGATGGATCCGGGACTGCTCAGTAAAGGAGTTGTCAGCATTAGCCCAAAAAATTTGATTATAGTCACTGTCACTATTGTATATGTTGACGACAGTTCCTCAATTGCAAAAGCAGTGACGAACATCAAAGTCTCAGCGGCTGTCACAATTCCCATGCAATTCCATAAACAGCACACATGCAGCATATTTATTGTAATGCATGCATCCGTAAAGAAATCTATCCTAAACCTGTTTGTAAATGGTAAATAATATTTATTATTCGTACTATTTTATGTTGCAACGATTAAATGCGATTAATTATAATATGTAATATATAATATAATAAGTTTCCTATTATGGTTTATGAAGTGGATTTTAACATTTTTCATAAAAAGGGGTTTAATAAAAAAATTATAAAAAATATGTTGTAGTTGTTGCATACATAAAAACTTACAAGGGATCACAATTTTTGCACCCAAGATGCCACACAAAAAGCAAAACGGCGGTTGAAGAAAGAAATATCGGAATGGATGAGATGATGAGACATATGAGCAGGGGGCATACAGATATTTATTTATTTATGTTTCCATGATATGTACATATAATATATGTCCAAAAATCGGCGAAATATATTTATTATATTATGTGCTAAATATGTGTAAAAAATCTCGAAAGTATAAGCATTTATTGGTGCCAAAGTTCCAAATAAGTAGTCTGATAATATCCCCACTTTGTTGTCATAATACGCGTGAAAAATGAAAATTTTCAGCCTTGCGATTCAATTTTCTGGCCCCAGTCAATGCATTTAAAAAACCAATCGCACAAATTTTCTTTAACTTTCGCGAAATGGTCAATTATTTTTTAAAAGTACGTAATATATTCGAAAAAAGACGAAATATGCACATGATTGAGAAAGGCCGAAATATGTATGAAAATATGTATATTTACGAAAAGTCAAAATATTTAAATCTTTTTTTTGAAGTGACTTTTTTTTCGCCTTCCCTGAAATCCCTGAAATCCCACACGTACAGTTACTCCAATAAGATCCCTCAATTTATTACATTGCTGCATGTATTTAGTGCATGCAGCACAATAATATTTATAAAAATGAGTATTCCGTTAATGCATTCCCTACAATTCACGTGTATCTGTTGTTGTTTCAATGGAATTTTTAAAAACCTAAATGTAGTTTCAATGATTTGTATGCTTTAAGTCTTTAAAATATAAGGGTAATGGTGGTCGAGAGTGCAAACTTATGAAATCTTGATGCTAGTAAAAAACTGATACTGAGTGTCCATAAGCCCATGAAAAATTCTATATTTATGTAACTTTTATACCATAAGTCATTTATGTTTCTTTAAGCGTGATGTCATTTATATTATAAGTTATGTTCTTCCACTATACTCTTAATGTTGTAGTTCATAGATCTACATTAATTTTAAGTCATGAAAAATGTGAATTGTAACTGCTGCTGTGTGAAAAATTACTGAAACGACTAAGATTTCGAATTGTTTGTTATTAATTATTAAAATATGGTTACTTATGAAAAATGGTACATGTTAACTCGTAATTATGGTTTAAGCGGTAACCATGTGATAATTGTTGTAAGGTTTGACTAGTTTTTCCATCGCCGTTAAACTTGAGTTCTAAAATTGTCAGTGTTTTCTGCTAATCCGGAACGTTTTTGGCATCGAAGCTTGCGCAATATTATTATCCATACGGCTTCAACAGTCCAGCAAAACAAACATATAATATTAGGAATAGCAACAACGCATAGCATGTTCTGTTTTCTTAAAGCTGCAGCTTCATAATCTTCATTTATAAACGAACCTGCATAAACAGTTTTTATATAGTAATACCCACGTTAAAGATTGTGATGAATATTTAGTTAGGAGTGGAATTCTTACCTAGTGGGTCACAATTATTGCAAGTCGTAGCATTGTATTTTAAGACATAACTATAAGGATGTACTGTGTATGTGAAGATGGATCCTGGACTGCTCAGTAAAGGAGTTGTCAGCAATAACCCAAGAAATTTTATTATATTAACTATAGAGTATGTTGACGGAAGTTTCTCAATTCCAAAAGCGTCGACGAACATCAAAGTCTCAGTGGCTGTCACAATTCCCATGCAAATTCCATAAACAGCGCACATGCAGTATATCATGTGTGCATCCGTAACGAAACCTATACCTGTAGTGCAAATTAAAAAATAAATATTTTGCGATTGATTTGCCTGTATAATAAGGTTTCTATTCCTATTATGGTATATGAAAAGGGTTTTAAACGCATTTGTTATAAAAAGCAGCGAATAAAAACATAAAAAATATTGTAATTGCTGTATACATAAAAACTTACAAGTGATCACAATGGTTGCACCTAAGATGCCACAAAAAAATCCAAAACGGCGGTTGAAGAAAGAGAAATCGGAAATGTATGAGATGATGAGACAGGCAATCATATCAAGTGAATATATAATGAGTAAAACCATTTCCCGTTCTTCATCTTCTACGATAATGAGAGAAACGTAGGAGTATATGACAACCGGGAATGTTGGCATGACTAAAAGGATGAGTGAACTCCACAACGACATGTTCATAAACTTAAGGTTTGTAAAAAGTTTAAAGTCTAATTGAGAAAAAACATCTTTGACATAATTCACTAAATTGTAACTTGTTTTCACAGCCAATGAACTGCTATTATCATCTTGCACTAAATCAATACTGGCCTCGTTTTTATAGCGTCTCATCGTTCTGACAGATCGAATTCGGTATGTACGAATAGCGGTAGAGCCTGAAACTTTTCTTCCTTTGTATTTTCTAGCTCCGTTTCTTGATGGCTCTCTGGAATTTATGTTTTCATTTGGAGTACTCGCAGGATTAGACTTACATAAAGAGGTTTTAATAGGCACTCCATTAGTTTTGGACATTGACGGAGGAATTTGTGAAGATTCTACACAGTGATTGTTATTTTCCACCGAATTCGGAACGGAACCGTTTCTGACTTGTGGTGGAGGAGTAGAATCTATTGTAGCTAAAATCTCATTAAGAGAATGGTTCTCCACTTCTTCAGGTATTTTAGGTAGCACGGGCGTCGATGATAAATACTGACTCCTTCTTCGGGGTCTTGCGACTGAAATACTGTTTTCAATGATATCCTCTTTGAGTTCTACGAGAGGAATAACTTCGAGTGAATCACAGTTGGAGACATCCTCATTCTCACTGCGTTCAGATCGTCTTCGAGAGCTCGAACTGTTAATTAACTTTGATGGCATTGAGCGTGATTTAGAAGAAGGTCCCAAATAAAACGAAGCACTTAGAAATGCCACTGCTGTTAGAAGTGCCCGAATTTGAAGCTTCTCTCTCGGAGAATCCATAATGCTGTAAAGCAATGGAGCAGTCATATGCCCCACTTTCAGACTTATTTGACCGATCCCGTTTGCCAGTCCTATGTGCTTTTCAAAGTTTAATGCGACGACAAGAAAGGAGACGTGAATTGCCAGGCCTAAACCAAAGCCTGTAAAATAATAAATTTCGTTTTTGATTTTTCTTATATTTAGCATACAATAACACAATTCAAAATATACATGGCATGCAACAATTTTACCCTGACATTGTACAAAGCAGGGAATGCTTAATTTTAATTTCCTAATTTCAATTTAATTCACATTGCATGTTTTGAAGCTTTATGCTTTCATATTTACAGCACAATCTATCCTATGCACAAATGGTCTCATTTTAAATTATTTTACTTTTTAAATCATTTTCAATCTTCATAAGATAAAATTGACTAATCTAATCAACGCAACTGAAAATCATGTCTGTCAAGCTAAACTGTTATGAAATATTGAAACTGCAAAGAGTGCAATGGAGGGTATGTTAAAGCAGAAGTTCATAGTAAGAAATATTTATACTGCTAGTAATTTGCATTACAGTTGTACATATTTAGTTTGTTAGTTCTGATTAACAAAATATTGAATGAGTTACTCATAGATGAATTCATAAGGATTACCAGTGTTATCCTGTATACTCATTGAAACGCCATTACACAACTAATTGCTTATTACTTAGGTAACAGTGAATCTGCTTTACAAGCATGGTATGTGTATCTGTTTGTTTTAGTATTTTTGTATCTAGTGATATAGTGATATCGAGAAAGTCATAAAGGTGGACTGATACATAAAACGGCACATGAAATGCGAGACGTTCTTTTAAGCATATTTGCAGATTGGTTGTCTATTATTATCTAATAGAATCTTTTGCTGTTCATATCAAAGAAATTCTACAACCGTTCATTCTTTTTTATTTTCATAATAACTTTTTCATCCGGTACCAATGTGGATATGGTAATTTAAAAAAAATCTGGTATAACTTGTGTTCAGGTATATTTTTCGCTACTTTCTTATAAGCAGTTATAAAACGTTTATTATAAATAAGTATGTAACATAAGTTAAAGAAATCAATCAAAAAAACCCTACCTACCTACCTACCTAAAACGTTTATTATAATAAGTGTATTCTGGAGAAACTTACAGGATCCTTCGTATTTAAAACTTCTTGAATAATAATTACTTACTGTTTTTCCTAATACAGTACATATGTAAAAATTACGGTAGATAAATTACCGGTGCTACATCTCAGATTACTAATTATAATGTTTTGTTGGATTTAAAATAAATATAACGAGTGTAGGTAATCTTAGCTTACGAGAAACCACAAAACACGATACACATTAATATTATATAATATGTGCGAATTTGTCCTAGTATATTATCCTCCCTTATAGACATCATTCTATTCTCTAAGCCAAAGGGAAGAGAGCAAAGTCCTGAATCTTCTAACTGAATTAAACTTTCAAGCATGAAAAAGTGAAGTGAAGCACTTCCTCTATATCCTAATTCCATTAATATTTGTATTTTGAATTTATATTTTATATTAAATATAATATTTAAGCACCCAATAATACTGAGAATGTCAAGAGTAGCCATGGCGGGTTATTTATCGCTGCCGAGGATAAAAGAAAGCCACAAGTAGCTATAAAACATCCGATCATGGCGTTTTTTCTGTGTGTGGAAACAGCAGTCATGGGTCCAGCAAGAAATCCTATGAATCACGAAATTATAATTTTTAATTTACGTACATAACATTGACGCAAAGAGGTACATACATACACAAGTACCATTAGTATTATCCACAAGAAACTGCATTCCCAACGAACCAACAGTTAAATCTTTATTGCAATCGTTATGTAAATTATAATAAGACTCAGGCGGAAAATGACATAGGAACAAGGGAATTCCAATTGGTAAATAGTAAGTAGCTACAATTATACATACCTGTAAAAAACCATATTGCACAAAGTGCATTAATGATCCAGTTATGGTATTCTCGAGTCTCAACTCCAACGAACAGAAAACCATAACATGTATAAGTAGACGGTCCTGTGAGCTAAAGGAATAATTTAAATAAATTACTTACAAATTATAATAACAATGTTGTAAATGATTGCCATAAGCATAAGGCAAACTTGGAAACTATTTCCATTAAAGTGTAGCTAATACCACGCTATATAATTTCTTTTCCTTGGTATGAGGTTCTAGATTTCAAGTATTGACTTTTACCATGAGGAACGAGCTCGCCGCCACGACGACCCATGCGTAGCCTTTGTCTTTATGGAATCCCATGAGAGAAAAATGGTTGGATATAGAAATTAAAAAGTATTGGAAAAGAAAAACTGAAGCACTTTTATTTCACAAGGTTTCACATTTTAGTTGGTAAACCGGCCCTAATGACCATTTCACGAAAACACGGGAAGTTATTACTGTCTATTAGTGTGATTAAACAAATACTGGCAATGACACTGAGAATAAACATTCAGGCAGATAACTAATCACAAAATGCGGCCGTGTGCCTTCTGCAATGGTCGAAACCTACAAATAAATAATTGTAGCTGTAATTTACTGCACTAGAGTACGACATATCAGGATCATACGATATTTGTGAGTATGTTTGTGTGGATGTTCATGTAAAACCTCAAAGTGGTCATAGAAACTGTCAGGAACTTACAATAACAGTAATCCTCCAAACTCTTGATATGAAATCAGGAGTATTTTTTCCAATTTAAAACTGGCAGTTAATTTGCAATTATTTATTACTTTTCAGCTTAAGTGACAGCAAGGACAGCGTTCGTTGTTCCAAAGATATATTAACACACACAATATTATACTCATTTTTTCGTATAACTTGGAATAATAATGATCACTAAACGTGTTACAGAGATGTAATATGTAATAAATTTATGTAGGTAGGTACGTATGGAGTTGGAGTTTAATTGCAAAGGCAGTTTTGCAGGTTGGTTGTTCTTGTCGCAGACAGAAGTAAAGTGAAGTACAGACTTGTGTATTTACTTTGCACTTGATTTGGTTATCTAATTGACAGTAAGTATTTTTTAACATAATACACATGGAAAATAATGTTATACGGTAGCACACGTACAAGTAGCATTTTATTATTATTATTGAATTCCAGCCCACCATGCGATGCACCAGTTTCGTTCTACTCTGCTACCTAACCTAACCTATGGATTTTTTAACAGGAAAATTCCATGGAGAAACAGACCTTCAATAATCAATCAGTTCCACACAGCACTTGCATTGTCAGTGTTATTTTGCACCAAATACTCAAACGAACAATAGCCGAACTTATTTTATTGGCAAAACTCTAACTAGATACAGTAGCACAAATAATACCAGAATGAGACTACGTATTAAAATTACTGCTACTTGTAGGATTGTTGTGTTTCTGCGTACAATGTTGTAGGATATTCTCTGTTTCTACTATTACTCCTGTTTGTAAGAATATAATTTTATTATTGCATTCTTCTCTTGACTGCTTAAATAAACTGAAGCTCGATTCTCTTAACTCAATTCATCTCCCCATATTTACGTCTCTCGTCTGCCTCTCTTGTCTATAAAGCCTGACATTCTATTTCTACTAATCTAAATACATAATACTAATACTGTTTGTTCATGTATTCTATTCAACAAAAACTTCAAGCTGAGCACCAACTAGAGCATTGTTTGAGCATTCTCAAGCCCATTGTTACTCTTTCCTTTGCCAACCCACATAAATTAACTGTGTGCAATACTTTGAGTAACGATTTTATTTTTTTGTTGGGCAATACTTTGAAAGTCACGTAATTTTAGAAATTGATAATATTATGTACATTTAAAAAATAGTTGCAATGTATGTCAATATCAAAAAGAGACAATTTGAAGAAATATTAACAGTTGAAAAATATTCCATTAAAGTTTTCAATGTAGTGCCTGGATATTGCCTTTTATTTTAGAAAAGTTATTTTCCATGAGAGCTACTACCATAAACATAGAATGCATGTGAACAACAAATTTAACGACTTGCCCGTATTAATACTAGTATGAACCAGTTATTTCGGAATGACAATAACGGTCAACAATACTGGAATGCGGATTTCAGTTGTATGCAAGGGCGTATCTACATATGGGCTCACCGGGCTTGAGGCCCCCAGATTGTGATGTTTTTTAGGCTTTCAGTCCCCCCCAGACGGTTGGAGCCCCCCCCCCCCATTATAAATTTTGCATGATTTTGAAAATACTAATTAAGAGAATAAATTTTACCACCATAGTTATTATTACTTATTATGCAGTTTACTAAGTATTATTTTAATAAAATTATCTATCCGCAAATTAAATATCATCTTTTTATTTAATTTGCACATCAGTAATAATATGCAGTGCAACGAACATTTTTTAAGGCTTTCGGATGATGATGTCACTCTGCTTGAGATGACCATGAATCTTTTCACTATGAAGATGATCCATTCAATATATTTGTATTACATAATTTATTAACAAATACAATTTTAAACTAGCATGTATATCTATTGTATATATTATGCAAAATATTTTAGGATGAGATAGTGGACGGAGTTGTATGGATATTGAAGATACATAAAAAATAACACTTGAGAACGCACTAAAAGGAAAGGAATTGTCCGTGTTAGTGTGGGTTGGAGATAAAATGAAGGCTCAGAAAACTCTCTAAGCTGAACTATCCTATCTGAGTGTATCTTTGAAGTTACTGAGAGAGAGAGCTTATTAGATCATAAGACCTCACTTGAAGTCTTTTTAGTATTTTAGTCAGTTTAAACACTCATCTAGCATCTGTAAGATTCTGTTAAGAGAATTAGAATTATGCCTACTCATCTTTGTTCCGTGCACATCCCATCTCACAGTACTGTGCAATAAATAATAATGCAGCAATTTGCTACTCACAATAAGGCCCCTATACACTACTGTATTGCATTATACCAGGGCTTGTGCCTGTACATTATAATTTGCAGTCAGTTAGTGAAGAACTGTAATTCTTCCTCACACCACCTTGCCAATTACCCAGTCAGTCTTCTGTAACATATTGGAAGCAAAATCTGTAAACGAATAATATTATTATTCTCCTTGGCTGTAAGATGCTATTTGCTATATATAATATTCCCATTATTGCTTTGCTAAATGTTACATACATAAAACACTCATATATTATTTGTAAATATCTGTAGTGTATCTGTGTAGGTGCCCCTTTGTATCTGCCTACCTTGTCTATCTGTAGCCGTCCCTATAAGTATTAGTACTTACCTTCCTTTACATGTACCTTGCCCGACAGAGCATTTTATGCCACAGTAATTTTGATCTCTTTATCCTCACAATTATTTTATTACCCATATCAGGTTCGCTGCAATTATCTGTGTAGATATTCTCTATATACAGCGTTTTACACATAATATTATTATTCCTGCAGCTTTTAACTTACAGTATCAAAACATTTTGTAGGCACATGAAAGAACATAAGAACATTTACTCCTCACGTTCATTCCACCTGAACAAATTCAATTGCAACAATGTGGACTCATCTTGTACAAATAAAAGAGAACATGATATTTGTTTTATTTAGATGGAAATCCGATACCTTCTATACTACAATTCCCATTTATTTGTTTGTACTTAATATATGTTACATGATACACAAGTGATAATAATGTATAATATAATATATGAGTAGTAGCAGTAGAAACCAGTTTTTTAATTATGGAAAAAATATCCTAAAAACTAGACATTTACAATTATAGTGATACATGATATTTGGTGTGGTGTTACTCGAACGTAATAATATTACTAATTTTTCATGCATAAAATATGTAATTAATAAACTAATCAGTTAGTAATGCTGGTTAGACATTAATAATTAATTAATTGCTAATATCTAATCGAGTTGATGAATAATTAATTACAAGCTGTGCTGTGTCCGTACCATTGCATTGCACGGCAGAGTTTTTCATAAGTTCAGGGATACATGGAATAATAAAAGTCAAACATTTTGCAGATACATTTGTAAGCAACTTCATTCTGTATGAAAGCACGTCAGTCAGTCTCTCTCGTCTGTTTATTTACAATACACTCTAGCACTCCTCGTGCAACGATAGATGTATTCTAATATTAGACTGAAGTACTAAATACTTGTAGAATACCCCTAGAGCACTTATGTAATGCAATCTACCACAATATAAAAATAGAACAAGAATTTATACAAGAGTGTAAGAAAACTTCACGCATATTAGTAAGACTAGAATGAGTAGTAATAAAGTTTAGTCTATATTTGGTTTTTACTGCTTCAATGATTAGCTAAGTGCCAATTTAAAAGATTGAGAAAGATGTGAAGTTGCTCAGTTAGCGTGAATTTAATATTCCATGAAGTTATGAAGGTAAAACGAAAACTTCATCAACTCAATAGCACACGCACATTTTTCAATTTCATTTTAACTTCCTATATAAAATTGTGGCGATTCAGCATTTATTTGTATGCAAAATCGTAAAAACAACTGAATTTCACACAAAATTACAATAACAGAAACATTACTATCTAACCTAATTACAAAGCATTTTTTCGGATTCATACGGAACTACGTGTAATCATACTTATGATTAATAGCTGTTAATTTGATGTAAAATATTTGTGTGTGTGTGTCAGTAAAAATTAAAATTCCAATATGGTTGAATTTACGCAATGATAATGTAAATGTAACGCAATAGTTAATACATACATATTATAACTATAGCATGTTCAACGAGCCTAATATTAAACTAACATAGCGTCTAATTACGTACAATACAATAATAACTGAATGATTTAAGATAGAATTGACTGAGATAAACAATTCAATGGCTGTAGAAGTACTACTCCCTGATGCATTTTTCCCTGTCTGCACTTCTATAACATTGCAGTTTACGTTTTTAATGTTATCAATCAAATAGAGATATTCTACGTTCAATATACATGTAGAGAATAAATATTAAGATTACGTGTAGGTAATCAGATGTAATTTACCTTAAAGTCTTGTTAATGTTTGACTGAAAAGCCATTTTAAACCATTTTTACATGTGAGAGACACATGCTATAGATCCAACAGAAAATACACTTATTTAGTAGCGAAGCTACTATGTGCTTTTGTTTTGTCAGTCTGTCTATCTATGAATTTATCTATCTATCTATGTATCTATCTATGTATGTATCTGTGCGCAAAAAGGTACCTAGTACGTAGTACGTCTTCTACCATCTACAGCCAAAACTTTACAACCTGGTACTGTAGCTACTGTATGCTTTTGTTCTGTCTGTCTGTCTTTGTGCTCTACAGTAAAACTATTGGTCCAATTGAACAATTAATGATCCGATTGAATAACTATTGATCCAATTGAACAACTACTGATCCAATTGAACAACTATTGATCCAATTGAACAACTATTGATCCTATTGAACAATTACTGGCTGCTTCGCTACTATACTGCGGTGGATTGCAATGGTTTATTGTTAGATCAAAATAAAACGTTGCAGAGTAAGCGTTAGTTTGAAAATATCATAAAAAAGCAACATTATTAATGTGCACATTTCCGCATAGGTATTGTTTTATGTCCTGTCTAACGATTGTGCTACACATACTTCCAGATAAACTATCACCACTTTATACCTACGCTCCAAATGACACTTGTGTCAAGGAATTGTTCCGTCATGTCCTGTATAAATGTCGTAAACACATTATTTGAATTAGTCTCAATTATGACTAATTTTCGGTAATAATGGGCATGTCATTATCTCAATAACTACATTTAATGCTTATATATACTCTGTACCGTCATTACAATATGGATGTAGTATATGTATAATGGAGAATGGTATAAATAGAATATGAGTTCGGATTTGCAGGTAATCGAGTTGTTAGTTTAATGATAAAGTAATGATTCTTCTAACAACTGTAAATCAATGACAACCCTCAATCTGATAATTTAGCTAGAATAGCTACACAGTTGTGTAATCTCCTACTACTACATGAGATATCTTGTTCAGCTGAAAATTAAATGCCTTTAACAACAAGACAATTTACATTAAATTCGTAGATTAGCCATATTAATCCTACATCATACCTTTTTATTTATCATAGTAGGCAATCATAATTATAATATACAGCACTGATGCGTGTTATATACTTGAGAACTTCTCTGCTGTGACCTAATACTAACAAAAACGCATGGCCATCAATGTTAAATAATTTATCCGGGTTTTCCCATTCCGAAGCAGGAGACAGAACTGTTATAGTATTCATCACATTCATCAGTTTCAAAGTCAACGCTTTTTTATTCATACTGTAATTTTTCTTAATTAAACACATTATTGCATGCGATTTTGACACATATTTTTATACATATTATACTAGTTTTGTAGTTAATTACATTTAAATATCATAATGCCAAAGAATTTGATATCATTGCTGCTGGTGCACTTGTAATAATAATAATCTTTTCACTCCAAACAATTCTGAAGGAAAAGTAGACCAAGAGAGAAGAGAATTCCTTTCTCATTATTCTTTAAGTATGCAACATACAATTGAACTTGAGAAAACACCTAGCTCCACAAAGAATTAGCTTGTAAAGCTACAATTGTATCTGATGATCGTGAAAACTTTTAATTTTCTCCCAAGGTGTCACGTTAACAGTAAAAAGATTGTACAGTAATTGAGCAACAATAAAGTATTAGGTTTGATAGAAGAACTCTGTGTGAGTATTTAGAAGTAAGAGATAAAGACGAACACCTGTATTGCAGAATTGCAGTCGATTTTAGAGAAACGGTGTGGTGACTTGAATGCAAAACAAAATTTCTTGTCTGTGGCTCAGCAAGAACGACGGAATCGAATAAAAGATTCGTTGTTGGATTGGTTACGTCGTTACGTGTGCAAAATAATATTGTTCGTATACACACAGATACTGCATGTGAGAACAATAGTGAGTAGAGAAGACAATAATTCATAAGAATTGAATAGGGGCAAGGACTGTGACAATAATGGGATGTGCCGTGTTCAGATAGATTTCAGAGCGTCATCGTCATTGTATTCTGCATGTGCATGTAATCATACACACAAAATTCAAGTTATAGCTTAAATAAAAGGATAAGATACAATGTATCAATAAAAAGCAATGTAATGTGCATAGGTGGACCTCATGGAGCATTTGTACTTTGTCCAAGTACAAAAGTACACTGTGTCGGCATTGAATTTAAAACTCAGCCCAACGATAAAATCATAAGAGAAGTAAAACTCTGTGTACTTGTACTTGGACGTATGTGTGAAGTGTGATTATATGAAAGAAGAGGAAATCAAGGCTATATTTTCTTCTTCCTAAAATTCACCTGCCTATTTAATTCAGCTTCTCTGTTGCTGCTACTACTCTCCCTTGTGTATAAATTATATCTGTAAATGTATCAGTAGTAGAGTGGTATCACACGTGAGTAGAAATATGGAAGATTACTTACTTTCAGATGAAGTTCTAAAGTGTGCAGACATAATACATATGCATTACTTATTGAGACTGATTTGGACAAGACAGTATTTTAAGATGTTAGGAGATAAGAGATATAATCAAGAAAAACATGGCTCAAATGAGAAAAAACTCAAGCTGTATTTTGTTTTATGGCTCACACACAATATTATAAGTAACACGCACACGCACACATACACTGAATGCTAATGCTTCTACTATTATCCTTCCAACGAAAACCTGTTTTTGCAATAAAAATAAAACAGATTTGATTTATTGCAAAAATTGAATGGATTGTTTACTTTTATATATTTTCAAGATTATGCAAAGATACAAAAGAACATACATTATCTAGTATTCAGCTAACTTTAATTGTTTTCTCAAATACAAACGGATTTTGCAGATAATAAACTATTACTTTTTCCAGTAAATACTTCATTATACATGGTTGTTTCAAGGAAGCAGGCTGTGCATGACAGTTTAGTAGTCCTATTTATAATAAAATTAAAATTACATGCAAAGGAAAGGTAGAACTAAGAAATATACTTAACAATTTTGCTTTGGTTTATTTTTGGCTGTTAGTTTTATGGGTAAATTTGTCAGGTAGCTAGTAGCTGTTATGTGTTATTAATGTCTATTTACATTTCATCTCAACTGTAATTTGTCTTCTCGTCGTTGTTGCATATAATCTTATTTACTGCCTGAGTAGCATTAAGGATAATGCTGTATGTAATACTACAAACATGTTTTAATATTTATCTGCATCAGCTGCATAAAAGACGTTTAAACATAATTGTCAAAGATACCAATAGGTAAAACATTGCCAGTGTATCTCATCGTGTGTTTTGACTTTACTATGGTTTGTACGTACATGAAATTGAATGCTATAACACGACAGTACCACAAACATCATTCCCCAACCAATAAGATAATCAAACCACAAAAAAACATGCCAACTCTGTTTTTCTTTTAGACCAGAACTAAAGCCAAGCCAAACTGCAAACATAAAAATGAATAGTACTGTGCCTTTAAAATAATTCACAATTCATTTCGCTTTTAAGTGCACACCGACAAAGTGACCACAAGGTTGTTTTTCTTTTCTTCGTATATCATAATAATACTGATTTTGCTTAGCCCACTAAAATTAAGGTTCGTGTATGAACTGTCTTCCCATAGAAGGATCTTTAAATGAGTTAAAAACCAACGTAAGCGCAAATAAGAATTAATATTCTGTGAATTGGGATACCAACCCTGATATCGACGTTGCAGTTGGGATGTGTTCTTCATTTGTATTTGCAATGCAATCCTTAGAGTCAACACGATTTACTAATTCGAATAAGAATGGAGGATTATAATTAGGAGATGAGAGGAAAATTTGCCAAATGCAAATCATTAATAAGAAGAAGAGTTCATGATAAAATGACTTGTTGGGCTGCTACCAAATCTAGATGCGTAATATACATTTATTATTATGCTTCAGTCTTGCATTGGTAATCCTTGGGGAAGATCTAACACTTTGTTTTTGATCTTTGCTCGCTTTCTGCGTCTGAATTGCTAATACATATTCATATGCTACTACCTTAATCACCTACATCCCTATGGACAACATATTTACAGGTGTGAGTTCTCTGCGATGTTCAATTCGGGTTTCTTGGCATTACTATAGCTGTTAAGTAAATAAAGTTCCTTTATGGGTATAAGTTATATGTAGGGTGATCTTGTATGGCAATATAATTTGCAGAATATGTAGGTAATACTACTCCTACTACTACTCCTAATACTACTACTACTACTAGAATGTCTGAAGAGACTGGTTGAGTCACTAAAAATTCTGGTATCACTTTTAAGTTGTGAGGTATGTAGTTGATTAGATATTCCTTTCATTTTGTTTATCCTCGAAATGCAAAACCCGTCTTGGCGAAAAGGGAACATTGAAAATGAAAAGTGTGATTGATGTCAACGAGAGTAAGCGTTTTTGCTGAAAATTGTCATTCATGCAAACAGCTTGTTTCCATTTGTGTCAAGTGTTCAGATGGGATTTGTAGAATTTCCACAGCAGTAGAATACACCTAAATGCGCAAATGGTTTAAATCTGCAGCTTTCTTATGTTGAAAGGCATATATATTGTTTTGTAGTACAACCCTTAGGAGTGACGTTACGTGCCTGGCGTGGCATTTTTTGGATCCACGTAGTATTCTTGAAACTCTTTTAGAGAAAAAAAGAATCCACAGGCAGAAGTTGATGCAAGATTCAAGATGCAGGCAGAACACTTACGACCGACTGACGAGTCCTATCCTTTTAAAAGGTTCAGACCATTTTCTTGGGTTGTTTGTGGAATGAAGGTTGAAGCTGTGCTTGGACTACCTTTGAAAGTTTAAATGGGTGAGATAAGCAGCAGAGCTGAATAACTAAAGCTATGTGATTGGAATCAGACACAAGAGTCAAATGGAATCTTTTATGGGGAGATGTATTTAGTACACAGAAGTGGAGAGAAAAGCCGGCATGAAGAAATAAAATCTGTAAGAGAATCACTCCATAAACCGACTTTCATACGTGTCAAGGAGAAATGAACCGAGAGTGTAACACGGTAGTGGAGCTTTGTATTTATATGTAACATAAAAAAGACACGGCAAAATGAAATACGAGTACTACACTCCATGTACTCCATGATATGAGCATGTGATGTGTTTGTATGAAGTATGAAGGAGTATGGAATATCGAAATGGATGTAGGCAATCATGGCACCCTTACTTCTAAAACTGCATTAAATATTCTCAATGCTCCTGCTGCCGATACCCCTTTCAGTTGACATGCGTTACACTGTACTTTTCATCCATTGAATTCTGCAGGCTTAACATTTACCACGAGTGCCACTGCCGTACTGTAGCAAACATACACTGGCATTTATTTCTATGGACTATGCACCTACAACTGGTACTTACCATTAGTACCTAAGGCAGTCATGCTATAGCCATAGCCACTTAGAACTTAGAACTATAGTGGCAGTGGCAATAGCTCACTCTTACTTATGTTCATTCTCATTCTCTAGTCAAACCAAAATGCTCTGCCTACATTACCAAACTATACAGCAACATTCATTCTTCGTGGACTTTAAAACTCCTATGCGTCCTAGTGAGCATGCCTATACAATCTTGCCTTCAAACTCACCAAGTAAATTCTCAGGAGTGAAACTGTACTTCAGATGTGTAAATGTCATATATCAAAGCTTGTTCTCCTAAATAATTACCATCCATTGAACTAATGAATTTCATGTCAAGCAGATTTCAAGTTTTTATGTGGGCATTGACTGGGATTATTAAATATTACCGTGATTTTTCAAAGGCAATATGCAATGACATTTGTATTTCAAATTCATTAAAATCTCATTTAAGAACGGGAAAACGATTTATGTATTGAAAGTGAACGGTAATTACGTACAATATAAAAATAAAAATAAACATTAACTAATATATTGACGTTTACATTTATTGAATATCATAAGGGTTGTTTTCCTCGCAGCAAGTACATACAATATTATCTATTAATCAACTTCAAAATTTTACAATCTACAATTTATTGGCATCAATATAAATTATTGCAAAAATCATGTTAGATAACTCAGCTGCAATTATTGTAATCCTATGGAGCTGTAAAGTTAAACAAAGATTGAAACAGAGTTGTACAAACATATGTAAATAGCATGTACATATACATACTAGCAAACAATTGTTCAAGTTACATTATGACAACCCAATTTGTGGGTGGAACAATGTTTTACTTAATCTAACTAACTAAGACAAAATAATTTATTTGCGTATGTAGTATTTATCGCAAATTGTGGTAAATTTGTTTAAAAAGAAGAGAATGAGTGGCCCAACTACACTTAAAGGACAAATAGTGATGTAGTAGTAGTGGCTTGAAAATGACTGAAGCAGTTCTGGTAATATGCATAGCAGAAAGATGTACATATAGAGTCTTAGCCCAAGTTCCACCAAACACATAGCACAACCCTTTACTTCAGAAACTTCAGCTTGAAACTAAACATTGCTAAAAGGTTCAGACTTGTACACTACTACACTTATAAAGAGCATCATATCTACTGCCATGTTAAAGAACTGTATTATACAAGTTCAGTCAGCCTGTAAGAGCACTGGCCTCCTTTACACACACACGGCACTATCTCTGGCTCGTTTACTTTAGTATGTATCGTACACTGAGCATTGCATTACCTTTTACCTTTGCTAGTATTCCTCTGACTACGACACTTGCAGAAGGTGCACACAAAAATACAGAAAAGAGTTAACTATAAACCGAATATTAACATTAACACTTTACCACTAACGATAATCTCTACGGGATTTATCTACATGCACTAAACAACAAAACATTACTATACATATTTGTATAACTTCTATACAAACCCACCAAACAGTACAAATGCAATTACCTTATAGTACACTTCTGTAGTAAATTTATACAACACACAGACACAGCTCTCGATTAAATCAAGATAGCCATTCAGTAAACACATAGACACAACAACAACAACAATTATTATTATTGTAATTATTTATAATATCATAGATAGTTTAGAGAGTTCCAAGTTATTAAAGAGTTGTCGTCTTGTGTGTCAGTATAAAATACTTACTTGTATTATTGTCCTATGACAGTCCATATTATTACAACAATAGTTCTCTAACTTAGAAATGTGAATAAGCAAATAAAACCTTTTCAGTATTCTTTACAACAAGTAATAATAAATAATGTGTATCACTACATAACAACACAAACTGTATTGGTATATTTCTCTGTACAAATCCTATATATAGGTAATTACTAAAGTTATAAGCAGTACATTTACAATTCACAGCCAAAAGTTTCAAAAGTGTGAAAGAAAAGGAAATATTGGGAAAGCCAATAATATACAATTTCATGTTAACAATACCAATATAATGACCAAGACATTGAGGACAGGATACCTACCCTACTACTGTTACTTACTCCGATACGTCAGCAGCAAAGAATCGTCGTCGTCGTCGTCCTCGTCGTCCTCGTCGTCAGCTTAATCCACCTAATCTGATAAGGATAAGGCTATATTATTAGGTAAAGTCTATTAAATATAAATACATAAATATATAACATATCTGTATACATGGGTTGTATATAAAATATTACTATTGCACTATTGATATTATTCTCTTGTGGACTAAATACATATTAGCTGCACAGTTCAGTTAATTCTCATGCAAGGGAAATTGACAGGAGAAAATAGAGGACTGGTCGACACTTTGTCGCTGTTAGTAGGTTAACTTCATTCAATTCCGGTTATGTTTCTCATAGATTTAAATCCACTTCGACATCATAATTACGAATAGGTCTAATATCATAACCTTTTCCACATAGACAGACGTAAATTAACATTGCCACGAACGACTCACTCACACAATAACATTCAATCAGTCGAGTCGTGTCGTCGGGACACCTTTACCTTACCTTACCTTAACTAACCATCCTTACATTATTACCATTACCAGACTTAGACTACTTATAACACAAAGATAATATTCAAGTAACACAAACGAGCTATGTACAGCGAAATCAGTTAGTTGTGTCATTATTAGTTTATTAGTGTCTGGGAGTGTGCATCTACATACATGAAATATTCTAATTCAAATTCAGAGATAGTTTTAGCACTTTGTAAGAGCTGAATATGTATATCAATCCTGTCTAGTGATATATAATACTTATATACAGGTAGGTATTTAATACATTTATTCTGCTACAAGATAAGAATATTTGCAGCTTTGCTGGTGAAATAAGAAAGAATGTGTAAATTAAGGGAACTTTTAGAATATTGTTATTTCAACAACGTCCATATACCATGGTAGCTACTTGCTATAGCCGAAGCCATCCCTTCACTACTAATCCTGATACTAACACTCACTATAGAAAATTCGTTTAACTTTTACATTTTATAATACTAGGACAAGAGCAGAAAAGCAATTTGGTGAATTGTGAAAATGTGCTAGAAGAATTCAAAGTTGTCTCAGCAGTTCTTGCTCGTATAATTATTATTCATCAGCGATACACATTTTTACATTGTACTACTCCACTCACAAACTTACTAACCATCATCTTCTTAACTAACGAACTACACACAAGACAATTTTACTACTTGTACTTTTACAGCAGATGTAAAGTGACATGTACGGATAGCTCTATAGAACTATATGACTTGGTACGTATAAACCAGCAGAAAATAGATAGGTACATACAGTATAGAGATACAACAACTACTACTACTGGTAATATACCTTGTATAAACAGAAATATCTGTAATCTGTGTCTAGGTACATAATATAAATAAAAATAATTGCTGGTACATTACTCTGCTGCTATTTTGTAGCCTTCATTTCTGAAAGGAAATAATTTGTAAGCTAAACAGTCCACCATATTAGACTAACAGTAAGCTAGCTAATTGTAATTGTAAGTAAAGTAGAGGCTTGCTAATAATTCTAAACTTTGAATGTGAATAACACAGAGAACTTAACTACAACTCTACAACTTACTGTCCTTGCTCTTATCAGAAGGCGTATCAGCTTATAAAGTTAACACCATTCGCATTCGACTGTGTACTGCTACAACCATAAGCCCGACAATAATGCTGCGAAATTCATTCGAGTTAATAACCTTACAGTCATACCACGACTCTTCCTTTTCATCAACCACATTGACATAGACTCCAGAGAGAGAGAGAGAGAGAGGAAAATCAGTTCATCAAAAACACCACCACCACCATTCCACCTCAATTCAGAGCAAACTGTGTCGATAGATGATAATAATAATAATACGACAACAACAACGACAACGTCAATATTTGTGTGCACAACATTACACCAAATAAATATTTTAACGGACTAAAAAAGTGCAATTGCATTACAATTACACCATCATCGTCATCATCATCAACACAAGTACCACGTCTCTACTTACATGAAATTCGAGTCTGTATCGTCTACTTATAACTAGACTTGTGCTGAAACCACACAGATAAAAGCTACAGCATCTACACACAGTGTCTGTAAAATTTGGGTGTACGACGTGAATTGAATCGAATTATCTACTTAACAAAATGTGCGGCTGTGCAATTATTAGAATCATTAAATTGGATTAGTTGCTCACCTAATTATACAATAACAGCCATCGTATGCGTATAGTACAAAGGCCAGAGGGTAAGCAAAGTTTATTCTCGTGTTTTTCCATATTTAAGTATGTATGTGTATGTATATTCTCTATATCTAATCTAGTCACTTCACTCCGTCTCGTATACATACAAACTCATTCTACGTATCAGCAGTAGCTTAGTTTTATAGTCGGCAGTTCACTTTTTGCTTTTTCGTTCTTTGGATTTTGTCTTTTGCGTTTTATCATCATTCCATGTAAATATATAATGCTCTCGACACATTTACACATCTCTATACGATATATAGAACAAGACGACTTTACATAACATTGTCAATCAAATTAGTGTAGAAATATAATAAAATTCTCCACCACAGTACATCGCCAACAACCAAACATGTTTTATGGTGTGGGGATGCCCACACATTTCACGGATGCATTAAAATTATCAAGATACGAACACTAATGCAACATAACATAAGATAAGGATTAGAATTGTTATTGCATTAAGCAGACTTAAATGGAGAGAGAGAGGACGCATTATGTTTTTATTGAGCGTGTTTGTGTTTTTCTGATTAATGTGCATGTACTTTTAAAAGACTTTGATACTAATAATATGACACAAGTTCGTATTAAACGCAGTAGTATAGTAAAGTAGTTGCATTTTTGCAGCTCTCTGGCTGGGGTGTTTAATGTTTAAGTCAGTTGTGTATTAACTAAACCATTTGTTGATTTAAACAGGAGGAGATTGCATATCACACTAGATATATAGTTGTGGTTACAGATACCATATAATACAGTCGTGTTATGAAATGCATGATAAGAATGCACATTTTTAGCTTTGCATATAATATATATACGAAATACATTTTTATCCGCTATTGTAACACACAATGGCATTTAGTACTGGTTTAACTACGGGAGAATAGGGCACGTATTGTTTTGTTTGACTGGTAGTTTATATAAGTTTATTACTACTACTACTCCTTTTGTACCATAGTGATGTGGTCATGATTATATATTATACCCAGCTAACATAATACAAATAAATATTAGTATTAGTGAATGTAATATAAAGTTAAATGTCACTTACTCTGTATATACACAGAAGGAAATAAAAATAAACATTATGTGAGTAGAATACAGAGAATCCATTTAAGTAGTGATAACTTGTCTATCAAGCGGAAAAGTCGTGATTGCTTTACTTATAAAAATACACGGAATATATACAGAGACAGGGGCTATATTGTTCACGGCTTATGTATATATATATCGTATTATTATCATTTGTAGTAGTAATAATGTGACTTTATTTTTGAGTAACTATCTCCCCCTTGCATGCATGAATCACGGAAATGTGATGATGTAATTCAGTGTGTTTTAGTGTACTTTTAACTGGTAGTGGACATTGACATAGTGACTAAAGCAGAAAGAGAGAGAGAGAAAGACATTGAGAGAAGAGAGCGGAAAAAATGTCTGTTTTGTCACTGCATTATATTATGTGAGTAATAAAAGAGTGGTTGTAGTCGTGTCTGGGTTTAGTTTGTATTTGTCGTTGACGTTGTCGAGTTGAGTGCAGAACATGTATTTTGAGTAATGTGCATGAGTAATGTAAGTAACGTGTGAGAGAGATTGAAGAGTGCATTTTGGACTGTGGACGGTGTTGGTGGTGGTGGTGGTTGTTGTGAGGACGGTGTGTGTAGTGGTGGTGGTGATAGCAATTAGTGGGGAGAAAACAGGAGGATTTTTGCAATGTTATGTCTTCTGGTCGTCGTCGTCGTCGTCGTGTGTGTGTCTGAGAAAGAATCGAACGACTCGCATATTTAAAAGTAGATTCGTACTCACAGTTGCCAATAATTGTTAAAGTTAAAATGCTGTTGTAGTTCTGAGATGTGGTGATCGTGTGCAAGTGCTAAAAGAGTTGTCTGGCTGGTACTGGTGGTAAGTGTCATAAAAATAATATTGGGTGATGTTGTTGTATGGGATTGGGATATTGAGAATGTACAGATACATGTAGTACTTGGTGGTACTACAAATACAACATCTAAAAAGATTCTGCATTTTTCTGTGTGGAGTTGTATGTATGGTTAGTTGGAGTGTAAAGGCAGTAGCAGTTGGTAGCACCTGTGTTTTGTGGTTGATTGTTGTAATGGTAATTTGTTGTGTGTGTGTGAATTATTGGTAATTTTATTTGGTTGTGTGAGGATTTGATTATAATTTTAATTTCGGTTTTGTTTGGTTTGATAGTTTTGAGGTTGTCGACGAGACGAAGTAGAGGAAGAATGACTCAGGTGGAGTCCACGATGGAGGAGAAGCAAAAATCTCCTAACGTGAATCAAACTCCTTCGCCGGATATCAAAGATAAGAAGTTGAATAATGTATCGGATGTGGTGAAAAGGAATAAATCATCTTCCACGAAAATATCATCCCCGCGTATCTCCAGGGTTACTACTACCAAAACTATCAAAGTACACTGCAATGGGGACAATCAACAAACTGTTCAGATAATTCCTATGACCTTAGATCGAATTAATGACTGGTCGGATGTTTTAGAAGAGCTCAATCGTTTAGTTTCTTATCCGGGTTCGATTTTAAACGTGTTCACCATAAGAGGGAAAAAGTTGTCTTCGACGGGGGAGTTACAAAATCAAGAAGAAGTGGTTGTGTCGGGTGAGGAGTCATTTAAAATGCTTCCTTATGGACAGACTCAGAATAATATTTCGACGACACCTTCTCAGCAAATGACACAAAGTCAAACTCAGACTCGACCTCAAAGTATTGCAACAAAACTACGAAGAGCTGATAGAGCTGCATTTACCAAATCAGTCATTTTGGAGCCAACGTCCATGACCGAGGAATCTCATGGAAATTCACTCATGAAAACATTCTCAGAACAAGATGTGTCCAGTATGAACTTACCACTCAAGGACAATTCTCAGTTGTCAAACTCAATGATTCGTCACTCTCAGCATACTCCAAGACCCAGACCGATTTCGTCCTACCAGGGATCTTCTATTCCTACTATAATCGAAAAGAAAACTCTTGCCGCCGCCAGTTTAACATCAAGAATTCCGGTACCAAAAAGAATTCTGGCTTCCAGCAACAACACGACTCCAACTAATAACTCTGTAATGAGCACAAGTGTCAGTGGCAAGTTGGGAGGCTCACAGAAAAAGTGTGATAAGCCAACTTCGGCAGAAAGAACTAGTCGACATGGTAAATGCCTTAATGGACATACTTTCACGGTTTTCATTTTTTGCATTCCTTTGCAACAGTTTTCTTTTACTATAATGAGATAGTTTTCACTAATCTTCTTTGTTTTTGTTTCAAGATGCTTCTCGCAGAGAATTTATCAGACCTAGACTTGTAACTATTATTCGCAATGGGATGAAACCAAGAAAAGCCACTCGATTTCTGCTCAACAAAAAGACGGCTCGGTCATTTGATCAAGTTCTTAACGATATCACAGAGTCCATTAAACCTGATTGGGGTGCTGTTCGCAAAGTTTATGCACTTACTTCTAAAGAGGTAATCATTTCAACAACAACTTGTATTAAGGAGAGCCGTTTACTTATATTTAGTGAAATTGGAACAGGTGTTTATTCGCAAACTTTGTAATGTTATTAGATTACCGGCCTTGAAGGCTTCTTCGGGGACGAAGATATCTTTTTAGCATGCGCTAACGACAGAGTGACTCCGGAAGATTTTGATCTTGACTCAGAAGGTACGAATATAATCTAATTAAACAAAAGTTTATTTATTTTGTGCTGACCGTATTATAATAACTTGCATTACAATTTTATCTAACTTGGCAACTGAATGTTTTTACAGAATGCAAGTCTATTCAACCATACGTTAAAATTTCTCTGGCATCGAAGCAATCAAAAATTATGCGTGGACTGGAAAGTTCAAGGTCGCCTCAAAGAAGACCAAAATCATCTTCAAATTCTCAGAGTGTTAGCAGTCCTGCCTATCCAAGTCATCCTAAATATATTCCTTTAACGCATTTCCCAGCTCCAATACTGGAGAAATATTTCGTAGGCCATGTAATAGGCGATGGAAACTTTGCCGTGGTGAGAGAATGTACTGACAGACTTGGAGGACAGAAGTTTGCTCTGAAAGTTATCGACAAGTCAAAATGCAATGGAAGAGACGCCCCTCCAGGATATGAAGTGACTATTTTAAATATGGTTCATCATCCAAACATCATTTTACTCTACGAACAATATGATTTCAGCAATGAACTCTATGTGGTGATGGAATTAGTCGATGTAAGTTATTTTGCATACAATAGTTCATTCACTCTTGATTTTAAAATGTCATCGATCAAAGAAACCAATCTTCTTATGAAGAAATTGATTTGTATCTTTTAAATCTAGGTTAATAATATGCTATTGTTTCCTTTCATATCTTAGGGTGGAGATTTGTTCGACGCTATTGCAGAAGCAACCAAGTTTACGGAAGAGGAAAGTGCATCGATGACAAGAGATATTGCCTCTGCCCTCTCATTTCTTCATTCGCACAAAATAGTCCATCGAGACATAAAGCCAGAGAATTTGCTGGTAATGTTACACTCTTATTGCATAAAATATACCTACCAAAATGAAAGCATTTTCCTACTCACATTCATAATTAATATGTTACTAAATATGTAGCTTGTAGTTGTACTAGTAGTTGTACATGTGTGGCATGAACTTCCTCCTACTCACATTTTATGACAGTACTAACCTAGTTATTTTTTTCCTAGGGATTCCCGATACAATATCTTTATTGTAGATTTAGAAACACTGTAGAATTTGATAGGTACTATAATAATAGATGATGAAGTTGAAAATGCTAATTGTAAATTGTGTAAACAGGTGTTTATTGAAAACGATGGGAAAAAGCGAATCAAATTGGGCGATTTCGGCTTAGCTCAGATTGTATCTGGTCCTCTTTACACGGTGTGCGGTACTCCTACGTACGTTGCTCCTGAGATATTGGCTGAATCGGGTTATGGATTGAAAGTGGACGTGTGGGCTCTTGGAGTCATAGTTTATGTACTTTTGTGTGGCTACCCACCTTTTATAAGCCCCACTGGAGAGCAAGAGGATCTCTTTGACTTAATTTTGGCTGGAGAATATGATTTCCCTAGTGAGCATTGGGATTCGATCTCTGGTGATGCGAAGGATATTATTGGAAGAATGATTGAGTCTGATACTGATCTGCGACTTTGTGCTGACGAAGTTTTAGAACATCCCTGGCTTGCGGTAAGTTCATATCAATTCAACCATTTTTGTTACTTCTTTTAATTTACATTCATATTTTATTTGCATGGTGCTTGGGTAACTATACTCTCTTTTTCAAATCTAAAAGAATCGAAAGAAACACCGCAGATTTTTCATACTGTGATAGTTTTGATGATGCAATTCGTCCTCCCTGCATTCCGAAATGAAATTTTACAAGCATGCAATTTTATATAATGTGCTAGCTCATATTATTACGTAATATTTTAACTACCATGTGATTGTTTTGATTACCATGAATTTTTAAAGAGCATTATTTAAGCAGTGAATAATTATGCATGCAATTTCCTAAACTATTATATAATTATTGTTAGTGAAAATGAGTAATTTGTTTATATTATCGGTAAATATTGCCTAGCATGTTCCTATTCGTATACTTATTCTTGAGATGAAATTTATAACAGTTTATTAAAAGCGAGATATTATAAAAAGTGAATATGTAGTTTAGTTACTAAATAAAAAGTGTTATTTATTACTTGCATGCTTTTACGCTTATAATTTTGATTATGATATGAAAGTCTTATCAGTTTTTACACCCTTTTAATTTCTTTACATTTGTATATACTATTTTAGTATTTTTGAATTGTGCAGAAAGATAGTGATGAGTCAAATGAAAGAAGAAGCCGTTTATATCGAAGAGACTTTAAATTCACTGTATTTGAAGCCATGGGCCTTACAAAATTACCTATTCCAACTACACCGGTCACTGCAAACATCCGAGCTAATTAACATACAAATTCACTCCGTAGTCAACAATTCACAATTAGAGTTAACAATTATAGTAATAAGAATATCTACCTTACAATAAGTAAATGATAATAATTACAATAACTGCGTAGTACTAGCGATAATGACATGAAAATATATTCGTAAGTGTTGTTACATATTGTGGGTAAGGAGAAGGGGGAAAATATTGTTAGTTATACGCAACTGTTACTTATAAAGTGTAGGTGGTACTGGTAGTAGATGAGGCAATTCATTATACCAAATTCCTGTTCGTTCAACAATGCATATGAAATGAAACTTTACAGATATCATGTCGAGTTTGTCGAGCAACCCATTAATAGTTATTGGTAATAATTTAACGTAATACTACAGTATAACTATAACATTGTGGTAAAGCTTTATACGACGACATATGTATTAAGAGTCAACTAATTATAAAATATCATTCGCAATGGTGGTTCTCTTATAAAAATGAATCCACAGTGAAGGTGAATAATTAATAATTAAGTCATTCCTTTGTGTTCTACAGCTGCGACAACAGATTTAATCTTTTCAATCTGTGTGAGTCCGTAAAAATATTCTTCGCTTTATTTAACTACTTTTTATTAAAGCTCTATATCCATTTTGTGTGACTATGTAGAAAGAATCTATATTGTATCTGTAGACTAGTACTAGAAACTATCTGGTTTCGCACATTTATTATTATACTTTTGTACAAAATTATCATTATGGTTTGTGTATCTCTTGCTTGTATTCCAGAAACACTGTCTGTACTTTAGTTTAGAATAGTTAGGGTGAAGTCGACCAAAATGTAGTTTGTATCTTCTTGGGTTACTTACTCACATTATTAGATGTGTTGACTGATTTACATATTATACACAGACTTTTGGATGACTTTGTTTTTTGGAATGATAATAATCTTCATCATTATCCTTGATGATATTGTAATGACGATGAAATATAGAAAGTATATAGTTGTAGAAAGAATGACATACATGCAGTACCGAAATTCCATTCTGATACGATATATTTATACTAAAATGGATTCAGACGTAAGAAAAGGAATGTGTTGTACCTAGTAATTATACGTACTATAGATTACACACAAATTAATTGTAAACAGGAAGAGTTTCGAATGTTTGTAATATTGCGACTGTAGTATCATTGCTCTGAAAAATCCTAGATTTAAGATAAATTCAAATTTTCCTTTGAAATTACAAGAGGAAATTAGTCGGAATTCTGTAAGGTACTTTGCTATTTAAATATCCTGATGTTTTAGACTCTGGATATATAACTATAATTATATTGTCTTAATAACATATATTAATTGTATCATGAAAATCTTAAAACAATGCAAAGACAAAGACACACCCAATTAGTAGGTAGTTGTCTCAAATCTGGTCGTGCAATTGATAATGAGTGGGAGTAGTAAGTGCACAATATTACAGATATTATAAGCAGTAATAAACAATAACATCATCGTTACAAACGTTTCTGTTAATATTGACAAGTTGCAAAAAAGTGTCAAAGCTCTGGAAAATGGAAAAAGCGTGAAATTGTGTTAGATATGGAATATTCGAATGCTAAAATTTTTTGGTATATCGTTCCAATTTTGAAAAAGCATTTCCTGTTGACAGAAATGAGCAAAACTTGAAGGATACTTTTGCCCATTCTAAATTCCATATCGAAATAAGACAAAGCGAAATAAATCTAGGTATTTGAGTAATTTATAGATTGTCCGCCTACATAAATTACTTTTTTTGGAGTGCTGTTGTAAAAAACTAGTAGTAAAGCAAGAAAGGGTATGCAATCAACTTGTATGTATGTATTTTCTACTTACAATGCAATCTTGAGAAATCAAATCAACTTCTTTATGTAGAAAACTGTATTTGGCTTTTTCCTTTTATATTCTGCATCACATTCTTCTTTTATTCTTACATCAAACTGTTTTTCTGTGTTTTCCTAGTTTAGTGGACCAAAGAATAGCCAATCGAAATGTAAATATATTTAGTTACGATAATGGAACGATGTTATAATATATTTATGTTACAACGATATTTCCATTTTCGGTACCTATACGTTGTTATTATTGTTGTTAAATAAAAATGGTGGAGATAGTACTTTACAATTGAGTCTGTCGGTGTAGTGGAGTTAAGTGGAGTAATATTATGAAAATGTAGAATTCGCATTTATTCGTTTACATGCCTGTTTTCTTTATAAAATCACAAATAAATGCTTAGTAGCCATATAGTCGTTCGGGTAAATTGTAATAACTATAACTATATTAATATAGTTACTAATTAATTACGATTTAATATATCATGTAAATGTACATTCTGAAAACGGTTTCGTTTCTTTAGTTGTGTCCTTAGATTTTAGTTGAGCATTTTCAATTGCAAGAACATCTAATATCTACAAAAATTATTTACGTGTTGTTGAGGAATTTGATGGAGACCTGTAAACACAATCTGAGGCCAATTAAACGAAAAACTGTTTTTATTTATAAGCTGTGATTACTTGATAAACTCCTATTTTTAATGATAATACAAGAAAGTTAATACAGGTAAATGCATGATTGTTAGTTGTGTAGGGAATTAGAGTAGTAGCAGTAGTTGTACTTGTGTGAATCATTCATGTTGTACATAAAAGTTGTGAATGATGAATCTGTTGTATTGTACCTTGTGGAAATGATAATTTAAAGTGGTATAGTCAATTAATTATTATAATTATTGTATATTATATTTAGTAATATCCCTAATGATCAATTATAATAATATACACGCAAATAATTGTAGTGTGCACTTTCATGTGTGTGCTATATGTGTATATTATATTAATAGTGCGCAGATATATTTGAAAATCATGATTATAATTAATTAATATCCGAAAAAAGTAATAGTAACATAAAACTGACGCTCCTGAAATGCAGAATGGACAAGTATTACAATATGAACAGGCATATAAAAATCTATAAGCATATAGGTACGTAAATAAATGTTGTGTGAGCCATCAGAAAAGATAATACTAAAATATTAAATAGTATAACTAAAAATGTAATCTGTACCTATCTATACCCAACAAACACTACAGTTTTGCATGTGATGTTGATTACTGCTATGTAGTACTACACAACAACGGTTAGAAATTTCCTATTATAATTGCCTAAATTTAAATCATGAATTGTCAACAATATTTGTAATGATTATTTGTCAAAGCCATGAGAAAATAAGTAAAAGATGTAAAGTCATTATAAATACTTGTAATTGATTGAGATTTTAATGCAAATGATTCAATGAAGGAGATATCATATAGTACAACTCTAAAGAGCACATTCCAATAATTGAGAGAATTGAATCTTTGTAATTTTTGCAGAATATATAGAAATCATAATATTTCTTCATTTTTTAATTACAATTCGCGAGTCTTCTTGTCTGCAACTTTCAAAGCCAAGTAGGTGTTCAGGGCTTTAACTCGGAGACGGGACCAAATTACGTGGTCGGTTAGACCCAAGATTTGAGCAGCAGCGAGTCCAGCAGCCTCTGGGTATAAAACAGTCGTGCAACCCAATCCAGATGGAACGTCAAGAGATGACCAAATGTCCCTAGTGGCCAACTCTGCTTTAACTGGAGGACAATTGATAACTGGATAAGCAGTGTTAGCAGAAAGAACTGGGCCAAGACCGTTAGAACGTCCGGCAACAGCGATGAAAACGGTTGGAACTCCAGATCCTTCATATTGGGCCAGAATTGCAAGAGTTTCTTGAGTTCCCTTGTGAGCAGAAGTAACTCTCATTTGACAAGGCACTCCCAAGTCACGGCAAGTTTTTGCGATCTTCTTGCAATGTTCTTCGTCAGAAGGAGAACCCATCAGAATAACAGTCTGTTGAATAACAATAAAAAGTCGTTAAGATATATTTCGTCACTTGTAAAACATTTGATGGCCCTGATAAAGTTTCATGGAAGATGTATAATTCGTTCATCGCGTTGGGCTAGATTTCGTAACGTAATTTGCAAACTAGTAAAATGGCACGTAGTACTATATATATACCCACGGGCGCATATTTCCGTACTCTGTACCCCAAGTTAACCAGGTCAGGTGAAATCTAAAACCTGTATGCATTGGGTTGGCTTTCATCCTATTTCATGATGTTACTTCGAAAACTATATATCCAGGATTACAGGACTCCAGTCACATAACATGTTTGCAATTATATCGATAAATGGCTATGAAAGGTCATTTTTTGTAAAAAAGTATTAGGTATACAAATGGTTTATTCTTCAGTTAAAGTAAGAAGCTGTTGAAAGAATATCTCATGGTTATGGTCCATGCATAATTCATGAACCATGCTTCTTTCAGGTACAAGACATAATAATATTATAAACAAATAAATACTTGTACCTAGTACCTAGACCTACCATCTTCATCTACCTGCCTATATCTGCAGTGTGTGTTGCAGACTATTTATATTGGGAACAAACATTAATGAAAAAATTGTATTTACATAAACCATTTGTATACTATGGAATTACATAAGTATCGGAAGGGATTATCTAGAATACTGCTTTGAGGTAACAGTTGCCCATTTGCCCCCGTCATGTATACATCTTTGGCTGCATTAAGTTTTACAGTATCGGTAGTTATGAGAGAGGTAATCGATTGACCCATCTCCGAACTTTGCCTTCTAATGACCTATTGGAATTTACATGAAACCGTTTTTGAGTTATCGGGCAGACGGACGGACCAATTGACTGACAGAAACCCATTCGCATACAAATATCCTACGAGACTTATTGAATATTACATAATATTAAGTGTATTATTTGCGAGTTTTGTTTAAATTTTTTACCAAAGCTTTGGGAGAAGGTGTCAACAAATCGAGTCTCTCAGCGATCCACTTGAAATTGGATTTGACTTGATCCAAGGCTTCTTGGGTGACGGTTTTAAGATCGCGGTAAACTTGCTTGTCCTTCATGAGACGCTTGTCTCCAGAGGGCCACAAACGCCAAGAGTCCGAATCAATGACATCAGCAACCATTAATTCTCCTTCGTAAGCTCCGAATTCAATTTTCATGTCAATCAAAGCGCAATCAATGGAAGCCCAAGCCCTTTCCAAAACTTCGAAGACCACAAGGCTGGTTCGTTGCATGAAATCGACCTCATCTTTTCCAACGGTTAATCCTCCGACTTTAATCTCGGCGGAAACCAATTGCTCCTCGGACCATTGTGGGTCATTATTGGCATCATCCTAAATAATTAAATTAACAAAGTTGAAAAATAAATAAATTAACAAAGTTGGAAAATTACTCGCATTTACTTTGATGCATGCAAAATTTGTTACTGTAGAAAAATGTAGCTGTCTGTGTTTGACAACTGCAATGGTTTATGATGTTCTTTGTGTATCAGATATTGGCACATAATGTTGACATCTTACATGACGATTTCGTCACATATTGAAGCAATAAAATGGTCGTTAAGCTGATAAGAAGGTTGAAAATGAGTGATATGAGAGGTACTTAGCTGGAAATTAAGCAATATTTTATTACACAGACAAGAAAGCGAATGTTTTTGTGATTTTGTCTGCTCTGGGCTGCTGCTGACTGCTGACCTATGTGATACCAAGTCAATGCCAGTGCTGGAGCCAGCAGTCAAACTAAATCTCTTACACTTAGTAACAACGCACAAAGACATTTGAACATGATTTAGTAGTGTAAATAACCAGGCGGATACATAATTGGTCAGGCCATTTTTAATGTTCCACATTTTTCATCTCACCCAACTTTAGTTTTATCATCTCGTCACATGAAAGCCATACACTCCCCTTTATGCCCATTCTGTCGTGCCACAATCCAACCAATAGAACTCAAACATTAGGAGATGTGTGTGGCACAATCAACACGTTGTGCTGTTTAAAAACCATGAAGAACTGTACTGTTATGAAATCATACATGGAATGCTACAGATATTCCCACTTGTAACATTTGACATTTTTGGCATCTCAGGAAGGGCAGAGGAGAGTTTTTTACTTATGAAATCGCGGTCATACATGCGACACATTTTTTATGTTACTGCTAATAAATCGAATTATGTATGCTGGTACATAATTTCCCATGTACTTCCTCCAAACCTTATTTATGATAATTAATATTTAAATATAGATTTTACAGCATGCACGTTACTATACTTTATAAGGGAGTTATTAGTCCAATACTTAACTATAGTGATCTAAAAATAGAACTTTCAATCGAAATCCGACACACAAGTAATTAAATTGATAGTGAGCAACATTAAAATATACAATAAATACTCGTCATGGAAAAGTCCATGTGTCCTCTGGTCCTGTCATAAAATAGAGAGTAATGTCCTCTAATACGAGTCACGTTAAATACAAATTGTATTATATCACTTGTGTATGATGTAATAGATAGACTTCCTGCCAAATTTTATATTTTATACAGCTGCAAAAGACAATTCACATGCCAAGTTAAAATATTTGTAATGTAATCCATGCAGATATAGGTACCCAAAGTATATTATGCCCATATTTCCCAGTACAAATATATTTTTAATGATGTCAAAGGTGTCGCCGTAAATCGAGCTCGCTAATTGTAAGTAAAGCTGACTAGATAGTCTTGGTTCATTCATTCATTCATATTATGGATCATTATTGGTTCTTGTGGGTGGAAATATATTTCTGCACAATCAACTTCAACTCGATATCCACTATCATTGAAGAAAATTGAATTTCATTTACTTATTGAATTTGGGTTAGCCAATACTTGACTTTTCTATGCATTGCACAATCTCTCGAAATTACTTTACGTACGCAATTAAGATTAATTAATGACGGTTGGACTGTGATGCTCGTAAGATCACAAGACTAATTACATTTGACATCTGAATGCATGTACATAATGTACCTACTAATACATATAATTAGAAAAAACAACCCTGTTGTTTTTACCTTCTTAAATTACATGCATCTGCAGCTCCTGGGTAATCTATTCACCATGAGCTTACAACGAGATGAGTATGTAGAAACATGAGACTGTGTGCTATGACTGCCTAATGTGCATACGTTTACGTAGCATGAAACTTGATACAAACTCGTATCGTATTAACATTAGTAATTCATAATTTATTAATGCGAGAATGAATGTTTTAACTGTGTTCGGCAAAATTAAGATACTGAAACAGTTCAAATGTTCTTTATACAATTAAACTTTATGTGGATGTAAAATAAATGATATTATTATTACTACAGATTGTCTCATACATAGTCAGGCGATACGAGCAAGACTCAATGGGTGTAATTTTCTTGCTTACTTAATCAAAGCAGATATTAAATAAACCTTTGCAAGATGCCTGTAATAAAGTAGCGTAAGATACACAGCTATCTACATATGTGGCAGAACAGTTGTCAACTGTTGCCAACTGTTATTATCAAATGAGTTGCCAATTGTTGTTTTCAACTGTTTTGAAAATAGTTACAACGATTGAGTTAAATGGTTGTGTAGAGATGTCGCTATGAATGATAGATAGACAGAAGTTAGGACATCCCTATAAGCCAGTTTCTGCTATTGAATATTTAATGTCACCGATTAACTTCATTTTCGAGATAAACCTTTGTTGTCACCCGGAGATCACGTATGAGAAGTTTAAAAGAATTGCATTTTTATCTCTTTGTAAGTTATAGCAGTCCCAGACGGACAGACATAGAAACCATTCTTATAAAGTAGCTTACGCTACTTAATAATATTACAGACAGACAAAACGAGAAATTAAATTTATGATGTGCCACTCAGCGTTTTTTATTCGACAGATGATAAAACATTGTGCAGACTAGACAAACAGGAAAATGTAAATTGAATCTGAATCAAAATGAAAGGAATATAATGCACAAAGGATGAGACCGACTATGCAGAGTTCATATATGAATGTCTCCTATCTATTATACTAAGAAACTGCAGAAACAAAACCTTTGAGAAGATAATTTACACGTGTAAAAATGACTATGACGAATTTGAATCTACAAAGGATCTACAAATTAATAATTTTGTGACATAGTAAATTTACCTTGAAGAAGGTTTCTTGCTTTGGTGGATTAAAGCGAAGTCCCTCTTTGACACCTTCATTTCTCTTAAGGAAGGAGCCGGTGGCGACTCTTCTGGTGACCCACTCGATGGGCACCATGTCACACTTTTTGGCAACAAATGCTGTTTCAGATGCCCTCTTCACATAGTGTGTCTTCACCCCAACCGTGTTCAACAATTCGAAGACTTTGCAGGTTGTAGCAGTAGAAATGGCTGCTTTACCAGCCAAATCGTGCTGACGAGCTCCATCACCCGCAGTAATTCTGTCTTTAGACTGTACCAGCACACAACCCGGCAATTTCGGCAAATCAAAGATTTCCTTCGTCTTCCCCTCGCATAACATTTTCCCTGGGGTGAGATCTACAAAATAAAAAACATTAAAATAAATATAATTTCTCAAATAGTCCGTAAGTCATTATTTGCATTTTCAATATTATTACTATTACTGTAGTAATTAACATATAAAATTGTCATGCTTAATTATATTGATAAAATATAAATGGGAAAATAATCGCATTGACTGCGTTCAGACAGAAAGGCCATTCAGTATCTCTCTCTCTCTAATAATTTTTTACACTTATTGTATAATGTGTGAATATGCGATTATATTAGAATTGTATGATTAAACGATTATGTATGGTTGAATTGATAGACGAAGTTAAAAAAGCTCACCAGCCATTGTCAATGGGTTTGTTCTGTCAGAGGAAAGAATCCAGAGCAAATTCTTCAGCTGTAATAATTGTTAAAGCCACGAAGTCGCGGAAGGGAATGCGAAGAGTCAAAATTCAGTTGGTGCTGAGTAAGCTTCGTGAAAAGAATCCTCAGTAAAGAGATGAAATCGTGTCTTGTCGCCCTTGAGATCCAGTTGAGAAAAGGAACCTTGACCCTTTCACAAATACATTTTTGTCAGACTCTCTCGTAACAAAATGACTCTACAACAGATAAGACGGCCCAAAGACCGAACTATAACACAATCGTACAACCGATGTACATAATACACATAGTATGATATCTATCAATCAAGCTTGTAGAGGATTTATACATGCGTCGCATTATTTTTGTCCATTACAATATGCACCACGTGTGTTTAACTTGATTACACTCCATGCTGCTTTACAAACGTTCGCATTGTATAATTGTATCTGTAGGCTTCTCCAACCAAAGTATCGTATTATCATCATAAACTCTCCGGACGATTACTGAATGAAGGGTATAAGCAAAGCTATTAATGTTACAGGCTTGAAACACATTCAGTAGTCTCTCCGTATCTTTATACATCGTCAACACATTATTTGCCTATTTATTTAGTAAGCTCCACAGACAAATATCTTACAGCTAACACACACTACCCTAGCTAAGTACTCTTTAAAGTGGAAATGATTATAAAGTATATTAATTACATACCTCCACATGTTATATCTTACCTATATTATTGTATAAGGATGAGATAAGCCATCTTTTTCATATGTATTATTTTGTACGGAAAACCTCGTTACTGATTTTACCATGCAACGTGTAATCGTTTACCAATTACTCCATGATGCATACATTAAGTATAATACTATTGTAGTACGCATCTTAAGTGTATTAATGTATACCATGTACATGTATATACTTCTGCTATAGACACAGTATTTATTTTGCTCCTGGTTTCCACGCTCGGAAGACAGTGTAAATAATCGTAGAGGCATTAAAAAATAAATATGGTCTCGTTACAACGTCTAGTAAACTTGTCACAATTAGCATAGTTAGGTTAGTAGGAAAGATCAAGCGTCTGAATTTAACATTACATTTCCAGGTATTTCTATATGAATAAAGAATCCTTTTTTGTGTATAGTATCACTTACATAATAATAAAATACACATGCCTGGTAAGTAGACATTAATTATTCTACAAGAAAACGCTCTGATAAACTACGTTGTATTATAAAATGTAATGTAACCTGCATGCGTACTACGTATTAATATTTAATGCTGGACAAAATAATTGATACACCTTTTTCCAGTGTAAAGTTTATAAGGAGCGGTATGTGTTACGACTTAAACATTTTCCAGCAAGGTCACTTGATGAAGAGTTGTTAATAATTATTAGATATTATTGTGCCATGACTACTGGGTCTGTCCGACCAGAAGTTATTCAGCTTATCCGATGCAATTAAGCCAAGGAGCTATTACAGCTACAGATAAGGATTACCTAACAATGATGTAAATTATATGGTGTATATGTATGTATGTATGAATTGAAATCACTACAATGCGTGCGTGTCGCTTGTGTGCAAAAATTTATAAGCTGAGATTAATTCCTAACATCTTCTAATGTTATTTCCTACCAACCAGCAACGTTTTTTAATACATTGCTGTTTATGTAATAACTAATCGCCTGTAAGGATTACAAAGTAGGTAGCATAATTTGCATAATGTGTGGTTTAAAAGACAGCGATATTTCGACACAAATTTTCTTTGGCACCATCCATCTTATGATCAGTGACCTATTTTTAAACAGTTGATGTTGAAGTGTATAGAGTGAAGATCTGTCTGTGCACCATTACTTGTAAATTGCAAGTAATGTCAAATACAAATGTGGGGCAAACGCAAATTGCTTTAATAATGATAAACGCTTTAATGGGACAAGATGAGATATTGAATGCTGTGCTGAACTTTCTGATATCAGAATTACTTACATTCTATTGAAGCATTGCAAATATTGTTTAAATTCTTTAAAGCAGAATTATAAGGCTAATACAAATTATTTTGTTTTGAATTTAGTTGCGTTGCATTCTTGCATTACAATACAGCTACTAATTCCTAGGCTTAATAAATAGCTTTTTTATTTATAGGTGGAAAGTTCAGTAAGAGTAAGGAAAGAAAATTTTCCATATTCGTTTTTTACTCGTTTCATGGAAAGTTAATGAACAGATAACACTTGGTAACACTAACCTCAGTCAAACTTGCATTTATTTTATTGATTATTTTGCATGCCTATAAATACCTAATCAATTTGTCCAAGTACATGGACTTATGTTTATTAGGAATGCCGAAGAAACGTTAACTAATCAGTGCATGTTTTTGGAATGAGGAATTCAATAAAAAATTATCTGGGTGTATTTTTTGGCGACACTTTCAAAGCATAGTAGATGAGTTTTGCCGAAAGAATATTTTTTACAGATGTGATAAACTTAAATCGCTGAAGATAATTATGATGTACAAACTAGGTATTATATATAATTGTTTTTGAGACGCCATGGCGCAATTTGATCCTTACATCAAAGGAAAATAAATTAAATACCAATATGACATTTATTTTGTTTTCATTTGCGCAGTAAATATGATACATTTGAGGAAAACATTCATTCTTCATTAATTACTTACTTTTAACGTTGTGACTTGTTTGCATGTAACTAGTATCACTTATCTGTAATTTCGCAATTCAATGGAAACTGGGGCAGGATAGCAAAATATTGAGTGCGTATTCCTTATTATTATTATTGTATGACTTGCAAAAGGAAGAAAATGCTGACTAATGAAATTCAGTTACTTAAATTGGTAATTATATTTATGCTTCCTGGGTGTGACTTTAATGCATATAAATATAAATAATGTATTTATTTTCCAGTTGTACAACACCAGTACTCTTCTCATAAATCAGTTCTTCAAAGACTTATTTTTCATGAGACATTTTTTCAATCGCTATTGCCTAATGAATTTCGATAATCACCAACACTGTTTATGATACATTAATTTGCATAATCATAAAAACATCAACAAAACAATTTTCTTCATTGATCACTTGCATCTACCTATTCATGTTTAGATGTTTCAAAGTAACACAAATAAACCAATATTGGTTTTAATGACGGTACATTAATTTTAATGCTCATATACATATTTGTGCACATTATGAAGTTGAATTGGTTGTTGACATGTCGAATTATGCTTATGATAATCGTTTGAAATGTAAAATGAAGGCGTGTGGTGTGCATGTTGGGGTAGGTATTTGCAGCGGCCGGCCAGTAATGTCATGAATCATTAATGTTGTCGTTATACTCATCGTTTTACTAACATAAGTATGTAGAATACGGTGGCATTCAATTCAGTATAGATTCAATTATGAAAAGATTATTCATGGAAAATTTAACCCATGAAACATTGTTTTCGCCCAACAAAATTTGGGGGTTTTATTTTAAATTAAAAGAATTTTATTCATGCAGTGACTTTTTTGTTCGTATCCTGTGATTCATGTTTTAAGCGAAAATGCAAACCACTTTTCTACGCGTTTTTGCAACGAACTTCATTAGTTTTTTTTTATTAATAAAAATTATATTATTGTAAACATTCAGTTGCTATGTCCTGTTATCCCTAATTATATATTATATATCAATGAACTTTATATTGCAAATAATCCTGTTTTCCTGTTTAGTATGATGTAATTATTTCTCATTTTTAGTTCCTTTGGGAAACAATATTTTTGCCAGTTTACAAGGGTGTATCTCCAGCATGGAATATCGTTTAAACAAACCGAACAACAAACAAAATAATCAACATCAAATAAGATGTAAGATTACACTAATTTAATTGCTTGGCAAAGAAAAATTGTGCTTGATTTTCTTGAGTTCCAGCAGACTTCTCATGCATGTACATAAAAAATGACACTATTAAGTCATATTTTTTAAATTCTTAATCTCAGTTTGTTCTGGGTCATTTCATCTCGCATGGAAAAGTGTAAATCTCACATGGATACGCTATGTCATTAATAAAACTGAAAATGACAAGAATTACTGACAGAACTTCTGCTGTGGAAATTTTTCCAGTTTTTTAACTGCCCTAAATCGTACCGTGTAAAAATTGTAACTGGATCGTATTACTGTATTCTGTCGCATTTTAGCTGAATGTCTTCACATCTCTGAAACAAATTAAAACAATAGAAGTTATTCAAAGCTTTCTTTTTGACTTGTTTGGACCCTTGACCCTGTATATTGTAAGACTGACGCTAGCAATTTTTCAGCTCATGTAGGTCATTTTCATTTTAATACAATGTTTCATTCAACTGAATTGTTCGGATCATTTCAAAATACACCAGAGTTAAAAAATATTACTGATCTATAAGTAAGTGTCTATATACAAATAATAATAGCTAATAATGCTCTTATTCTACTATTGCTATATATTTTGTTGCTAGATTTAGTATATATTACTAACTCCCTATTAATTGTATTTACATTTAATAAGTTATAACAACCAATTTTGTGTATTTCTTCAGTAGTAGTATCGTGTAAATATCTGTTTGCTCTAGATTACTCTGTGATTTCTAGGAAAACATGAATGGGCCCTTGTTTGACTTCATTAGTTTGTTTCAATCGTGTTTCTTATCGTCTGAATTTTCCACTTACATGTCTTAGCATGATAAAATACGCGGAACTATATGTAATGACCTTTGGAATATTTTGAGTAACTGCAATTATTATTTACATTCATATTGTATACCTAAATATTTAAGTAGAATTCTACTTACATCATTAGACCCAAATGTTTTTCAGATAGCAATTCTATTTTTACTGAAGAAAAGCGATATTTTACTACGGTTGAAATTGAAACTGTATAGCCCTATGCTCTCTGACAAACCATGAAAAAATGTAATGCAGCAGATTCAATAACTTCTATGAGTTTATAGACAGCTTTAATAGTATACATGTAGCTAATTTTTTCGTGTAGTTACATGGGTTTGTTTCTTTTTCAAGAAAGAACCAGATCGAACCTTTGCATTTTAATTTTATAAGGTGTCTGCTAAAATGATTTATTGCTTTGAGAATGAACAATATTGCGGTTGTTTCATTTACATCTCATCTCTTTAATGAACAGATGTGAAATAATTTTGTGTATCTACCTAATTTTATTGGCAAAACGCAATAAAAGCGTAGAATACAAATAATACCTATAGATACGAAACTGAAAGCTTGGTTTGCACTCTTTGCACCTGCAGAAGCCATTCACGTATCTGGGAAGCAGCCCAGGTGTAAACTTTCTCCAATAAGTTGTCAAGCAAGTTACTACTTTTATTACCTACATGATGGTATTTCATTTTGATTATATAAAACTCAATTAGATTTTGAAAATCCTTTTTTTCTTGCCTCATGTTGATGACGCACTCAAAAATGAATAAATTGTAGGTACAGTTGTGTATGTCTCCTTCAATTTAAAGCAAGAGTCATATTTTTTTGGATTAAAATACTATTACTTCTGGTAACTCTAATACTGCTATTTATCCTATTGTAGGATAGATACCATTTAATAGACCGTAGTTAAAGGAATTTGCGTTAATAATAGTCTTTGCAACAAAGGAATGGCTTAAATGAATTGCCATTAGTGAGGAAATGGAAATAACCTTAAAAGAGGAATCAACCTTTGGATTGACAGATTGGCCTTTCGACAAGTTACAAATAATAAGGTAGGAATATCCTATACATTCCTTGATTCCTGTGCTACCAAGCATTGATTCGTGTCGGTTGGGCCGATAATAAAAAATTTCAACTAAAATTTTGTGATACATACAAAATAAGTGGCAGTGGCGTAGGAAGCGGGTCGCCAGATTGGACTATGTTTATTCAAGAAAAAGTTAGGGTGGACATGTCCACCCTGAAAATGTGTGATTTGCACAAAATTTTGAGTATTTAGCTTCAAACATTCTCAAATCTGTAAATTCTGTAAAAGTATCTAACCATAACGTTTTAACAGACATTGATGATTATTTTTCCCCCTATATATGAGTATGTGACACATTTTCACCCTGTCCATACGTTCACCCATACTGATTTTGCTTCCTACGCCGCTGTGAACACATACAATTAGTATATCTATAATGAAATATGTAGCTCAGAATCAGCTCTAATATATCGCACTGTAAAATTATGTAATAAATTTCTAGCGATTTCTGAAAATTAGTCAAAATCAAATTGGCTAATACATATACACCCTAACCGAACCGACGATTCCAGTTTGGACTTTGGACCTACTAATCATAGTAATTAATTATGAAATAGAACAAATTTGATTCCTGATGCCCCTTATAATCTTGTTTCCGTGTACGAATAATTATTTAATTTTTATAACTACTTCGTAATGTTTATTCCATGTAAGAGTTCCTTAGTATACTAATGTCTATTCCTTCTGGTGGAATGACTCAATTTTTAATGGCAATTCCTTTTCGTAATTTATTTGTTTCCTTTCATTAAAAAATTATTCATTTAATTTTAATGGTTATTCATTTAAATCAATGGCAAATTGAAAAAGTCTTTATCCTAGGCCTACTAACTACGAATTCGTTGAACAACTTGAGTCATTGTCAACAACTTAAGTATGCGGTCCTCAATTATCGGTTTCTTTCTTTCTACATTTAGTACTGAACTCTTTGTTAAAAGTTTAAAGTCAAAAGTAGCAAGCAAATGAATAATAAATGAATAATACTGTTTGTATTACCTAGTCCCTTTTAAGTTAAGCTTATTGTTCCAGTTATTTTTACTATGATTGTAAGAAGCAATAGCATTAATGATTCAAGCTGTGGTAATATTGGGATGTGGGGGAAATAAAAATAAATTCATAATCTCAAGTTCAGTGTAATAATAAGACTGTCGTCTTAAAGATAACCGGTGCAAACAAGTCTATAGTAATCTAATTGTAAGCTTTAATACTGTAACATAATGGTTCTAACCATAATCTTTGGAATTGTTTATGAAGACGACTATTGTCTGGATGAGTAACACAACCCAAGTTCTGTATATGTACCTTAAAATTGAATATGAGTATGATCAAGTTGCACATGGTACAGTTAAAATCTATTTATTAGAACAAGTATCGCAACCAAAACCATGCACAAAAAGCTAATCTTTGCGGGTTTTAGTGGTTTAAAGTATGGAGTACCTACTAAAAAGGCTAAAGAGATTTAAAAAGCCAACATTCACTACAGTCAGTCATTTAAGGGATTTTAACCATTTATTTTTCAACCATACAGTAAGTTAAGTCAAATTAGTTATCTTTAGACTAGGTTCTCATTGTATGCGATAGTGATGTGTGTGACACATGTCATCAAACCCCTGCATGCTTACATGGTGAGTCACTCATTCTTACTATTATAATAATAACCTTCCTCATTCAAGTAATTTATTTTTCATTCATTGATTTCACATTTACACGTGTTTGCATCAAATGAAAATTTACTTAGTGACTTAATTTTTTACTTAATAATTTCATTTACCTAGTTAACAAATTAAAAATACTTTCACAGTCAAGGACGTACCGAGGAGGGAGCATTGGGGACACGTGCTCCCCCCAAATTTCGGAAGCTAGAATTATTTATATTAGACTCTTTTTTGCTATTTTTTGTGGTTGTGCCCCCAAGTCAAATCCTGATTTCGCCCTTGTTCACAGTCATAATAGCTCACAATTTTGCACCACAATTAGCTAAATCAATGTAACAAGAATGTAGACGTGGATGTTTATTATAGTAAATTATTGTCAAGAAGCTTATGTGACCCATTTTACCTTTGGGACGTTAAACACATTACGTCTGCGAATTAGGGGGAGGGCGTCTCGGAAAACCAGACTTTTTAGGCTAGGGGAGGGGGGAGTCGGTAGATAGGACGTCTGCAGAAGTGTCTATTCTGGTTTTACAAACATGCAGTTTCAAATAAATTTATTGAAATTGTGGCCATAACTTGTATACGCAATGAAATTTTATGTTCCATTATACATTGTAAATCTCAATGTACGATAAAAGACGAAGCTCCTTGTTTACAAATATTTCTTAAATTTGCTTAATTTTAATATATCAAGCAATTCTAAACTGATACAAGCTCTATTTAAAAGTCGGAAGAAAACTTTTTCACTGTTCTATTTTTAAGTTGCCGTTAAAAACATGTAGGAAAGTATTTTCAAGGTAGTGGATGGAACTATTAATACTAAATCAGTTTTAAATGAAGATTCTGATTTCGGTCTGCCGATAATTTAGAATTTGGCAATCTATAGTTGGCTTCTCCAGTTGAGAACGATATTATTTCCCTTGTTTTCAAAAGTCCTAATTTTAGTATCCATTAAACAAACAAGTAAGAAACAAATGATATTTTGTATATTGACGTAGGCAGGCGTCCTTAGGGGGATGGGGCACTAGAAAACAGACGATACAGACAATAGGGGGAGGGGGTCCAACAAAGGCGAAAAATCGCAGACGTCATATGTGGATCGTCCCTTAACTTTAACCCGAAGAGTGCTGATGCTGACACTGACACCGTTTATTATGAATTACACTCAATTGCGAAATCCAAAACAATTATGGTGATCACACATTATGCCTATAAATTGTGTCAAGTTCCAATATCATAAATTCTTTAACAACCTTTTAACCATGTTGTCCCTCAAGATAATTACGTGCTACTCTTGCTTGTAATACATAAAAATGCAAAGTTACTTAAGTTACCTGTGATAATAATAGATAGGGATAGATATACCAATATCCATGAAAATAATGCAAAAATAGGACACAAATAATTATGTTTCTATCGATACAACTATTACGTGTTATTTTGTCCAAGAAATAATGCAAAATGGCCAAAATCATTGTCGTATCATGTAATTGTGCATTAAAATTAGGTGTTATTTCTCATTGAATATAATATGTTGAGAAACCTCTCATGTAGCTTTAACGCATTAATATCTCATTTATCTAAAACGGGGTTGGAGAAAACGAGTAATCTAACATTGCCGAGTTAAATGCTATTGTGTTTAATAATCTCATCTAATCTCTATCACTATACATATATTTGAGACTACTGAAACGCGGAAACTGCTGGCATAAAACATTATTCATTAAAAATATCTGCTTTGTAAAAGATTCACAAAGGAAATGTTGGGTAGTATATCAGTAGTACCACGGCATTAGGAGAGGAGTACCGGAGTACCTATGTAGAAATTGTAGAAGGATTAGGATTATTAAAAATTACTTTACGTGATAAAAAGCATTGTACTATTTAATAAACAAAATACATATACCGTAGTGAATAAAACGGATATCAGAAAGTCACAGAACAAGTATGTAACCGATTTACCACAGTATTGAACTTGTCTTTCTCTCATTGGCCTCAAGGACATATCTTACATGCTATTCCTTGAGAAGACAGAAGAATTTTTATGAAATATTGTAATCCGTGGCTGGGATTAACGGATTAACTGAGATATCATGGCGACAGATAGGCAAATCAATCATTTATATTCCGTAGCTTCCGCCATTGAATAATGAGATACCTAAGCAGACTTTATTTATTGAACCCGTTCTTATAGCTTATAAGCTATAAGGCTTTATGCTTCTATAGAAGTTGGACTCTTGTTGTTTTAATGCAGGCTATTATACCATGAGTTGTGTTCTTTGGAATTAGAAGTAGGTCTACTTATGACTACGTAATCATGTAGTAATGTTGGATAAAAATCTGTTCTTAAGAGGACGAGGACTCACGTCAAAGCTTAATAGTCGATACAATTGCATCTATCAGAGCTGAGAAGTACAGAAGAGAATAACATGCGAAAGTTAAAAAGTGATCGCTCATCGGACTAGCAAAGATGCTCTGCATAAAACCAACATTTTCCAGAGTAACCTGTAATATCTAGATATTATTTGAGATGTCGGCTGGTATGAATGGATGAGTCAATCATACCATTTTCAAGAAACGTACATAAGAAGTATTTGTATTTACACGAATAATAAATGTACCTACTCATCATATTTATCATAATGAAATGCCACTACAAATGATTCGGTGTTGGGTGTGTGAATATCCTAACAATTATTGATACCGACTAACTGGCTGACTTGACTGCGATCAGCAAATGCACTAAGGAGTGGAAGTAATAAGGGACAACTAATTAGTAATTACCAAATAGCGTGTATCTTCATTCTTCATATTACTAGGATGTACTTTGAACATGCATACAACAAAATAAATATACACTGACGTCTGCAAGCTGAAAAGCTCCAAAGATCTTTTCTGCACCTTTCAGTAACTCTACTATGAATTGTGTAGCAAGGTCGACAGTGGTATGTACTACTACGTAGTAATGTTATGTTATATTACTCAGGTAGAACAATTTTCTAGTTTCTAGCTACGTCTGTATGTAATACTATTACTATTATAAATGCGTGAACTACGAATGGCTTTTTTGGACTTTGACACGTATTAAAATCATATGATGGATTATAAAGACTCCGCTCTGGTCAAAGTAAGTTGACGTATTACAGATATAAAATGTAACTATTATAAACTAAGAATAATATAACACACCATTATGTTCAGAGGGTTTTTATTTTATACAGACACAGAAGAAATGAGAAATATTTTTATGAAAGAAAGATAATATTATTAGTTTGAATATTAAATAGGTACCTACTTGTAGTATGTATTGAAAGGAAATCGACCATATGGAATGGCAATAGAATTCCAACGCAACGCATGGTATTTTAAAGATATAAGGTGCACAGATATCGGCGGCTAACTACTAAGGGACTATTTATAAAATTATATAATGAACTTTGTTCGAGTCAAATTGACTTTCATAATCTTCATGATAAAGTACACATTATTTGTTTTTGACTTAAGATATTATTCGTTAGTTAGATGTACATGATAGATGGAAATGAAACACTGTGACTACATATACAAGTCGTTTTAGTGTGGCATAAATTCTCAAGGAGGTCTTCTTATTACCATAAGTCAAAAATTCGTTCAAAAAAATTCTGTGTCCATATTATTCAAATTAGCTATAAACTTATCGCATTAAATGAGTAATAAAGTGAGATTATATAACCACCAAATCTACCAGTTTTGTTTCACGATTCATTGCATACAGTAATAAATGAAAATTGATGAGCAACTCACTTTCCAGACAAGAGAACCTTCGAAAGTAGACAAGTGCACTGCAACAGCAAAGTGCTTGCATATAATTTTACAACAACAGTACCTTTACATTTACACGCAAATGCCACATCGTCCTAGTAAGTCCTAACCTACTCACATTTCCAGTCATAAAAAATTTACAATTAGGAATTCCACAGGACTCACGCACTTAGAGGATCTACCAACATCCTTCTAATGGTTAATAAAATAAAAGCAGATCCATTTGAAAGTGTCTTATCTGCATTTTTCTAAGGAAATTGCTTCGTAGTCTTTTAAACACGTGTACATCATTGACTGCACGACCCATACATGGAAGGACGGACGGTTAAATAATTCTTGCAGATTCTCTCCCTCTCTCTCTGTTACTGTAGCATTGGTGATCATATTATATCAGGTCCCTGTAACATGGCAAATGAAACTCACGCAATATTCCCTTACAAATATTGACAATAATTTGATTGTAACTTCTCATTGCCCATTCCCACAACTTTTATAATTATTCGAGTATCTTAAATAATTCTTCACTTCAGTAGAATTAATAAAAGTCTTCCAGGCTCATAAGTCTGTAAAAATATCGAATAGGTAAACGTTCTATTTATGTATGCCTTTATCAATGTATACTAGTGTGAAAAATGCACGTCAGGCTCAGGGTAAATATAATCCGACTACGACTTCATTCTTTCCACGGGTACTATTATAATCCTCATTGTTACTACTACAATTTCTATTGTATAAAATGACTCATACTCATAAACTGTATTACATCTTTTCACACAACACCATACACTCTACTCTTGTAATCCTTGCTGTACCAATATATTTATATGTAAACTATTTCTAGACAGATTAAATGTATTGACCATCAACCACCTTGCCTTTCCTTTACCACTGCCAGACAACGCAATGTTCAAAGACATTTTTAAAACTTTTCCATTTAATTAAAGTTTTATGAATCACGAGGAGCCTAGACAGTCACGGTGTAGTTGTAAGAGTCACGGTGCAAGTGCAAGTGCAGGTTCAACAAATTCTTCAGACTGTAGACCAGTCTCATTTAACTACAGAGCTTCAGCCTCATCCCGTAATCTCAATGATGTATCCCTATCTCCCAATGGATCTTACTTGTTAGTAATTTTGTTGTTGGCATGATTTTCCACTTGAGATTCATCTATAGACAGCACATGAATGTGTCTGTAAATTCTGCACAATATCACATTATTATTTAACTGCATTAGCCACCTACTTATAGTTTGGCAACAAATCTACATATATAATGCATGCATTGATCACACTCGTCAATCAATGATCCAGCCAGACAATCCTATTCAGTATGATGAAGCAGAGTGTGAAATAATATCACATCTTTGGTTATAATAATGCGTATTTCTATACGACAGTCTATGTCTGCGTTGTCTGGCGGTCATTGTTATAGTGTCTCGTATTTTACAAAGGGGACCGACACCATTTTTATTATTTGATTTCGTTCCTGTTACTTTCTTTACGCTGCAATGCAACGTGGCAGTAGATAAAACAGAATACACGTTGTGCATTTTGTCATCTGCCAAGAACAATGAGATGAGATGAGACAACAGATGACAATTACCTACACATTTAGCTTAGTCGCTTTAATTGTGATTGCGTTGTGATGTCTGAGGTCATTACAATAACTTTTACATAGAATTTTGTCTAGATCAATTAAAAGACACAAAAGGAATGCCACTTGGTCACTCATTGTAAATTGGTGTAGATTGTAGAAGACTGCAAATGCCGAGTTGTTGAAAGCTTATGATGGGATTTACTGGGAATTATTGTAATTGGTTAGATTGAACACTATTAAATTAAATAGGAATGGTTTACGTGAGGGTATTTTATTTTTAGGTTTTATATTATGTTATATGGGGCAAAGCAATTTGGCTTGCAGCTGCTGCTGTTGTAAATGATTTGAACAGTATTGTGTAGTGCTGTATTTCATAACATATTGATTATTAATCGGAATTAAAATTAAACTGTCTGATCCAAATACGTAAATGGTTCGACATTTCTATGGAGGGTTTAAAGCTCACAATGTTTTATAGGAGCAAATATTTAGACAGTGGAAGACGAGGAGGATTGAATTGAATTCAAGATAATTGTAATCTCGTCCCATCCAATAAATATGAATAGTAGTTAAGCTAATAAGCACACATGCAGAGTTACCCTGACTATTTGCTATTTATCATGTCATCATGTCGTGTCCGAAAGTGACCTGTGTGACTTTAGTCAAACGCGTTGACCTGTTTGCTACAATGAAAAATCAAGCTGTGTGTCATTTTTACATTTATTGCGTGGTTAGTCAAAGTATGAGGAGGTGCAGACTGAACAGAGAATTTTCCAACATCTCCACACAGCCCACAGTATTACAAATAATTACTAATTATTAAAATAATCTTTTCTTATTACAAAACAAGATGAAATGACATTTTACGTTTGTGCTTCGTGTTAAAGAGTTAAACACGTAACGTTATTATCAAAAAATTGGGACGGGTGCATGACTTTGATGAAGGAAAGTCACTGTGCTATATTTATGAAGAAGAAATGGATTAGCATCCTGCTTTCAGAGCATTTATCACATTTACAGATATAAGCAGCAGTGGAGCACAAATTGCTCCAATTGACATCTCCTCTGTGATGAAAGACCTTGAGAGAGATTAGATTACATAAAAGAAACACTGAACATTATTCAAATCATTATGAGTAGGAATAACTAAAATAATGAGACGAACTTCATGTATTACATTACAACTACTTGAGTATGTAATATTCATTAAGTATGGAGACAGCAGTGGCAGAAAGTCATACAAAATGTAAGAAAATGGATTGAGGAATGGATGATTGTACTAATTTTAAAATGGGTTGATCATTATGATCAGAAAGCGCTTACATAAATAAATCTTTGTACATTGAAGCAATGATAAAATGATTTCGCTGCTGGAGGCTCTATACGAACTTTTTCAATGCATTTGCCAAGAATGTTAAAAAAATTCTCATCGTTAATAATTGTAATTGAGAATTTGCGACGCAAATGTTCGCTAACTATTCCACAAAGTGCGCACTAGCGTAGAAATATGTAGTATTCGTGCGGTAAAGTGAAATTTTTATATTGTGCCAATATTTCGAAGTATGTGCAGGCACACCTCCGAAGGCTCCTGATACTATTGGAGCGTTTCTAAGGCGGATCGCGACACAAATATCTTTTAATAACGCAATATTTTAACCGGTCAGCATTTCGCAACACGAGAGATCATGACTTTTGAACAGAAGCTGTTTCCAATGGAATTAGATGATATGATACATTACGTTTTGAATGTAATGTACACAACAACCCAAGGCAAATGAACACAACAAAATTATTGGTCGATACCATATTATCTGCTGTTAAGTAGCAATGTAAATACACCCTATGTGTTGGCAACGATTTATTTAATAATAAAGAGAACACACCAAGGAAGATCCTACTGCTACCACACTACACACTCTGAACCATATTATTTTGCATAAACTGTAAACATGAGATTATGCGATAAGACGTATGAAGAGAAGAAGAGGAGAATCAAATCATTCCTATTTCACCATATAATTATCATGAACGTACTTATTAACAAATAACAACAATACTTGTTTTCGCAAAACTTCTGCTTCACTAATAATTACTAGTTTCATCCACATTCAGCATTGTACTTGCAGTCAACTAGATGCGTCATCACAAATCCACCCTTTTCCCGGAAAGTGTAAAAAATCTTTAACAGGGGCTTTCATCTACATAGAGATAGATATTCACAAATAACCCTTCAAAAGGTGAGCGTCTCGTCTTTTCCCTCCTCCAGCACTGAAAACACCCATTTGAGAAACAAGTAGAAGTAAATACATTACAGACGCAGATGACAAGCCTCCAATCATATCATTGCACAATGTAATGCAGAAATACCACGATCAGACGATTCATGCCTATCGTTTCATGCTATAATGTAATCAGCATCGTCTCAAAACAAAATCATAATCTCAAATCTCCACTTCAATATTTTATGAATACCCAAAAGAGACACCAAACAGCGTAGCAACAAATTCAATGGTAGACGGAGAAAGCGAAAAATGTTAAAAAAGCAAAGTGATCACGTGGATTGAATCTTTGATTCTGATTTCTTGTCGTCGTCGTCTGGTTATTCCTCATGGTTGGTGGTTGATCTTGATTGCTAGAAAACGTGTTGCTTGACATTTTATCAGCTGTGCTGTACAAGAAATGATAATGATGAAGCTAAAGCCAACGCTAGTAGCTATATATCTTGATCTAATAATCGTACAATAATAATATTCTCTATGTAATCGACTATAATGATAATAAAACCGTTAGTGATTTCAAGAAAGTTAAAGTCGGCTTATGAATTGATTCAGAGTTGCGTTAGTGTATCTGCTATTCTGTAATAAGATGAATGTCTTATTCTGCATTGGAGGATAATCGCAATTACTGGACCAGGATGAAAGACCGGCCGCTGACGCAATAGCTTTAGGGAGTGACATGAGACAAGACCAAATTATTGCACAGGCCGCTGGTATGGAACTACGAAAGTGTTGTATAAATATCTTGTCAATACCTTATCAACTTTGTATGGGAATTAAAAAATATAATCTTTGTGCAGAATATCAGTTGAGTGTTCTCTAAAAAGGCAAAGCACATTGAAAAATGGAAGTATCTGAATTGTAAATGTATGTAAAACAGCTAGAGAGGTAGAGTTGATCTTGTCTTGTGTTACTGCATATTAGCAGACAAGAGCAGATTCTCAGCTTTTGGTGACCTCTTGACCTGAGAAACATGTACTAATTGTATATAATGCACAGGGCTAGGCTAGCATGGTACTTTTATACATTGATACAATTATAATAATTAATTTAAGATGAGAAAGGTTCGTCTCGGCCAATCATTTCTGGCTTATCGTGTCCGCGTGTGTTGCTAACTGAAGTAAAACTATTAAAAGCCTGTGTTGAGTGAGACACTATAATAATCTAAAGTATTATCTCTACTTCTTGTTCATGCTAAGTACTTTCCATACAGAAACCCTTTACTTGGATAAATGTACGAATTGTACTTGATGTACGTAGTGACGATGGACACATTATTGGGTTTGTTTAATTGGAGGAGCAACAGAGTAAAGTGTCTAATTGTAAATAATATGTAAAATAAATGCAAAGGAAGCCAAAGATTTCGTAAGATTGTGATCAAGGGAAACTGGTCGGATCTAGTATGCTGTATGATTGTAATTGTAAATGGTGGTGGTAGTGGTGGTGGTAATCAAGCGACAAGCAATAGGGATTCACAAAAGCTGGCCCATCCAATTTCCATCCATCCAACAACTATCCTTCTTCCATACATCGATTTAATTTCCATGTGCTTCATCCACATATAATATTTATGTATTAATTATTGGTAGCGATGTGATGATGGTAGAAGAGGCAAGGCAAAAACTCAAGAAGAACAGCTATTGTAATATGATGATACGAATAGCATAGCCGTAGTGAAGTATTTTACGTGAGAGTCTGGTTAAGAAAAGCGGAGACGTTCCATTTATTCCCATTACACAATTTGTATTGTAATATTACATTGTAAATCAATAAGTGGAGTCGGTTTGAGTTTGAGCCCATTGGGAATGGTAGAGTGAGAAGAGTGGCTGAAGTATTTGTGCATTGTATTATTGGTAGGAAGAAAATATGATACGATGTAGTACAAGACGTGCATTAGATTTACATTTGTCAGACACAGAAGAAGACTGAAGTCATGATACAATACGTTCATAGGTCATTAATAAGGCAGCTTACATTTCACAGACTTTCATGTGGAGTTGACTTTGCCTTGTAGTAGAAGCAGTGCACTGGCTGCTCCTGTGTCTGTGTCTTATTAGCTCTGAAGCAATTTCATGTGTCGTTCGACATTCCACGTTGTTCGTCCCACAGTCATCGTGTCTAATTTTTAGACTTGTAAACACAAGAGACTACAAAAGAGAGAGATACCCTCTGCCTCTCTATTTCACTTCACATCCTCTCGATTCATAAGTAAGAAGTAATAACAACAAGTGTCTGACTGGAGTGACACTACAGTAGTGTGTCTTAGATCACCCATAGATCTGCCTAAGGATTACTCTGAAATCATTTATTTGTTTGCCATAAACTGAGACAGAAGAAGAATCTTCCTTCCTTCTCTCTTCGCTCATCCCTGCTCAGAAAACTCATTTGTCTCAAATGTTGACAAGACTGTTTTATGCCGTGGACGAAACTAGTGAAACTTATTAGTAGGAACACTTGTTGTACTCACAGGCCTTCAAGAATAATATAATTCAATCAAATCGCTAGACTTGTGTAAGTGTCACACAAGATTCAGAAAACTTGTTGCAACTCTCTGTAATTCCAGTAGGGCTGTGCCTGAGCCGTGCCATCTCCATCGTCATCCAATTCATCGTCTCGTCTACGCGTAAGTTCAAGTTATTTAGCTGTAACTGTAATATGTAGCATCTCACATTTTCACTACTTCCTCACGTGCTCTCTCCTCTTCTCCAGCTCACGATCCTCCAACTAGACAGACACCCACTACTCCTCTGTCAATCTGAAACTTGAACTCGTACCAATATATTTTCTTCTGTGTCATCATTCTTCAAACAGTTGCAGAACCAATCTCATGTGTACATTTCGTTTCTTCTTCTAGCAGACCAATTATTGTCAGTATAGAACCATGGAGCCTAAAGCTGCTGGCGCGGAACACTCGGAAGCCGTCACCATTCACAATAACGAAGAAGCGGGTATTAAACATGCTTGCGGAGTTTTCGGCTGCATTGCTGCCGGAGAATGGCCCACTCAAATCGATGTAGCCCAAATCATATGCCTAGGACTTGTTGCCTTACAACACAGGTAATACAATACCACAATTTAATTAAAATAATTCACCCGACTCAATTTTCTCAGGGCGTAAAAATAATTTCATTTGTGAAACCACTGCATTAAAAGTAAGCGTAAATATTATTTAATGCTTACTTGTTGGTTGTTTTCGTAACTATCGATTTTCTTCGCCCTTTGTTTTTATAACTGTGTCATTAATTTATGCACGATGGGCAGTTTAACTTTAACATACATCTGAAGAATTTTTACATGTCCAAAGTGCAAAACATGCTATTATTATTCATGATAGGGTATTATATTTTTTCATTCATCATCGTAATGTTATTCTTAAAGCTCATGCCATAACTGGTTTAAATTTCTTGTGTGGAATATTTATGTAAAGTTTGTAATGACGTCAATTTACTGAACACAGGGGTCAAGAGAGCGCAGGCATCGTGACTTCTAAAGGCGAGGATACCAAGAAATTCAACATGCATAAAGGAATGGGTCTTGTATCCCACGTATTTGATGATCATGCAATGCAGAAAATAAAGGGTAACTTGGGAATAGGACACACACGCTATTCAACGACAGCAGAATCTGAAGCTCTGAATTGTCAACCTTTTGTCGTACACACACAACATGGAGCTTTGGCCGTCGCACACAACGGAGAACTCGTCAATGCGGAGTCTCTACGGAAAAAAGTAAATCCTTGTAACTCTAACAGATATTATATAAATAAATAAATACAGTGCTAGGCATTATGTCTCTCTATATATAATGCACCAACTACGTAATACACAATTAACAAACAGAGACGACTTTTTCAAGTCTGACTGAGTCTGGTACTGTGTTTGGTATTGGTGTGAGGTATATTGCTAGTTAGTCTCTTCTGTGAACATTGTATGAATGTAGTAGCCAAGTATTTATTTGTTAAAGTTAAATATTATGAGCTGCTAGTCATTTTGCCAGATTGATTACACCATTCAGTATCAATAGGGAATGAGCATCAACTACGGCACATGAAGATGATTACAAATGGTGAACATACAGCAGTTTGCTGGAGGAATGCTTAAAGATAATTATTGTCTGTACAGAAGAGCGAGAGAGTTAGATTTAAAGAAATATTTTCATCCCCTATTATCTTTGTGAGATGTGTAATATCTGAGTAGTGGTCTTGTTCAATTACATAATAACCCTGACATATAGTCTGACAAACACTGGCTCCAGAGTGTGGTGGAAGGAGTAGTTTGATAATATCATGGTCATGATGATCAGGCAGGGGTGGGAGTAGCACAGAGAAAGCGTACAGCTTACCTATATTGTAATTAGGCACTTGTATTTATTATGGGCGGAGGCAGAACACAAGAAATAATGCTCGTAGTATGACTTTTACTCTTAACTGTCTTCGCTCAATCATGTATCATGTATCATCATGTACACTTGTAATAAATGAAGTAAAAAGCTGTTGGATAAGATTAATAAAATACTGTAAGAGTGCAAGTTATCTGTGCCCACACCATAAGCATTGAAGTATATGAAGATATCAACTTTAATCACCGTATAATGGCACTGTATCACTTTAGCTGTAGAATGACATGGCTATTAGAGATATTTTCATGCGAAGGATGATGCAACATTTGTAAGTTTGTTTGATTTTCTTCTTTCAAAGGTACTGGACCGTGGATTGGGATTATCTACGATGTCTGACTCGGAACTGATTACTCAAGCCCTGTGTTTGAATCCCCCAGAGGGAGAGCACGAAGGACCCAACTGGCCTGCCAGAATAAAACATGTCATGAAACTCAGCCCGCTTTCTTATTCGCTGGTCCTTATGTACAGAGATCGTATTTACGGAGTGAGAGATCCCTACGGAAACAGACCGCTTTGCCTGGGAAAATTGGTTCCTGTCGCTAAGAGAAACTATAACCAAAATCATGATAAGAAAATTGACGAGGACATTGAAGGTTGGGTCATTTCTTCCGAGTCCTCCGGATTCTTGGCCATCGGTGCCCGTTATTTGCGAGAAGTTGAACCTGGAGAAATTGTCGAGCTCACCAAAAATGGAGTGAAGAGCATTGGGATTGTGGATCGACCAGAAGACAAACTTCCTGCTTTCTGTATCTTTGAATATGTTTATTTTGCGCGTCCCGATTCTATTTTTGAGGGTGAGTCTTTCAATTCCAATCTTTTCTAATAACCATCTTCTGAGAGATGTAAAAATTGAGATTGTGTCAAATCCTCCATGTAATGTAACATTCACGTTTATTTTCTGTAGGACAAGTAGTGTACTCGGTACGGATGCAATGTGGACGAGAACTGGCCAAAGAAGCTCCATGTGATGCGGATATCGTAAGCTCAGTACCAGAGTCAGGGACTGCCGCTGCCCATGGCTACGCTCGACAGTCCGGAATACCGTTTGCTGAAGTCCTCTGTAAAAATCGCTACGTCGGAAGAACTTTCATTCAACCCTCCACCCGTCTCAGACAACTCGGAGTAGCGAAAAAGTTCGGCGCCCTTTTGGACAATGTTTATGGAAAGAAAATCATACTTATTGACGATTCCATTGTTCGTGGAAATACTATTGGACCTATCATCAAGCTTCTTAGAGATGCAGGAGCCAAAGAAGTAAATTTTATTTATAATATATTATTACTTCTACAGTACGTCATAATGATTATATGATTGAGTAACATTACATTTTGTTTCAAACTAAATCTTAGGTTCATATCCGCGTTGCGTCTCCCCCAATTAAGTATCCATGCTACATGGGGATCAACATTCCAACAAGAGAAGAGCTTATTGCAAACAAATTGGACCCATCTCAACTTGCCGAGGCCGTTGGTATGCAAAATTGCGAATTACAATAATGAAATGATTTTTTGAATACTTTGAATAGTCCATTCCTAATACAATTTTTTAACAGGATCAAACAGCTTGGTTTATTTGTCCCAAGAGGGTCTCATCAGCGCTGTAACCTACTCAATCCGGGAAAAAGATCCCAAGAAAATTGGACACTGCCTCGCGTGTTTGTCCGGCCAATATCCGGAAAAGTTGGAGTGGTAGTGTTCTGTGAGAAGACAAACTTCAGACTAAAATAATACATAATTACGATTTACGTGGCATTGAAAGCATGCTGAAATATCCCTAGAATTTTCTTTGTTTCATTTTAGTACTTGTAATTATTTTACTTAAGACACTAATTGAGCTTTGAGTAGAATGGTAGTTTGTTTGCATATATTTTAGTTGCTTCTAACTTATACATACTGTGTACATATTAAAACCTCTGAAACGGTGTTAAGACCTATGTTAGGCAAGAATGTAATTAAAACCTAAAATGAATGAATTAGGTACTATTTTACACACTAAATATCGTTTGGAGTGGCAATTCCAGTTATTTATTACTCATCAACGTGGTTAATGTTACACCAATTAAACATCAATTCATACAAATGCATAGTCATTCTGTAATCAGAGCTGATCATAAAATGCTTATAACTCCAACTTTCTGCGTGTGCTACTAGAAATTTTCATCAATGGCAGTTATACAGACTATATTATTATTGCGCATTTCCAGCACATGTGCACACATGTCTATCATGAGTTTGTAAAAGGACTATGTTTGCAAATTGGAAATGTACATATTACTATATAATCAAGCAATTAAATGCGCATATATTATGGACAGAGTGGGTAAGGTATTCTATTTGCATAGCTAGGGATATTTGTTTACATCATCCCATTAAATAAGGAAGGATTTTGACTTGTACAATGCCTAAAAGTGGCGCATGAAAGTTACAGGATGCATAACACAGAATCTTGTCTTCCTGCATTAAAAATGATTCCATTCATTCGAAAAATCCTTACAGGTGAACTAGAAATAAATTTAAAGAAGAACGCTAATCAAATAACCGACTATTAGTTTATAAACCTCTACCTGTAGCACGAAAATACAACTTCAATAGAAACAATGTCATTAAAATTCAACCTACTCACTCACTAAGTACATTATTTTTTATTATACATGGTATTATTACTGTATTATGTTTATATTATTTATGTCGACGTATTTTAATAACGTAGCTGTATTAAACGAAGACAAAAATCACCTCTTATACCTTGTGTTCTTAAAAAACATTGGTATTTCAATCACAATTAACAGATGAATTCTCTCATAGCCTTGCCTTACTGTTATTCAAATTCATCAATTAAAATTGGTTGCAATGTTATTATTATTACTAATTAAACCAACTAATTATCAGCAAAATGTTGAGGTAACTTTTGAATGGTGCATTAAGTAATTGTTATTAGAATCATGAATAGCGAATCTTTTCCCGTTGTTACCATAGCCTTAAGATATGAACGAATTAGCTCTGTGCTGGAATAATTACTGCTTTTATAAAGATAGTTGAATTGGACAATGCGGGTGATGCGTGAAAAACTTGTATTACATATTTAATGTCGTGAATTCAGTTTTAATTATGTAGAAATCAGACAATCATTGGTGGGATTTATAAGAAAACGAGTCTCGGAAGGACTCCACTACATCTTAACAAAAACATGGCATTCCAACTAGTTACTTTACATTTATTAAATGTTATTAATTTTTTATTCTAAAGTTCTTCAATATCTTTTTCCATTTTTAGCTTTTGTAATTTATAAATTAAAATTGACATATAATTATGCTAATAACATTCTTCAACGAAATTGTATCAATTAATGGTATAAACATGGTTTATTATCTGTTTATTGGAAGAACAGCATTTTTAATAAAAGTACCTAAAACACAACTCTTAGGTTTAGTGGGTTTATCAGTTACAATTCTTTTAATTCAATATATAAAATATATTGAATGTGGTTATTTGGCATCAGAACTTTACTATAATTGAACAGTATAGTAGTGAATTGGAAGAATGTCACTATGATATCAAAACAAATTTAGGATCACAATTATGAATACAGAATCAATTTCGTTTTATGTATGTGTATGATTAGTATAATATTTTATGCTTTTTTATATAATTATTACATAAAAATAACATTCATCAGATCGAGGAACCAAATTTTTCGATTTCTTGTATAGTCTTTGGACATGACTCGGTTAAAACGGAATTACCTTCTTTGGTAACTACAACATCATCTTCGATTCGTATTGCAATTCCATCAAACTCTTTTCCTACTTTAGAAAGTAGATCATTGTAACCAGGAGAATTACTACGAATATAAACTCCTGGTTCGACCGTTACAATCATTCCTGGTTGCAAAAGCTCATTTCTGAGAACCGACGGTGTGTCATGAACGTCCATTCCTAAGTAATGACTAACATGATGTGGACAAAATCGTGAGGTAATAGTATCCGCAGTAAGATTTACGGCTGACTCGCTTAAGATTCCTAACTCCTTCAATCCTTTGACTAGTAAAGGTCCCATAATGCGGAAAAGTTGATCCAGTGTTATACCGGGTTCCACCAACCGAATCAGTTGCATTTGCATGTCTAACAGCATTTCATAAAGACTGCGGTGACGATCATCATTAAATTTTCCAGATACTGGCCATGTACGGGTAATATCACTACAGTATCCAAAAAACTCACAACCTGCATCGACTAAAACCATATCATTCGGATTGCACTTATTAGTATTGAAGACGTAATGGATGGTATTGGCACGATCTCCTGAAGCTACGACTGGAGGATAAGCCAAACGTTCCGCACCATTGATTCGAGTCTCATAATCAAGTTTTGCCCAAATCTGGTGTTCGGATAAGACAGTTCCTTTTCGCACACGATCCGATGTAAACTTTATCGTCTCCTGAAAAGCCTTCGATGCAATTTCACTTGACTTCTTCATTAATGCAACTTCCGCTGGTGACTTAATCCATCTTAGAACATCAATTAGACCCCTCGGATTTTCAGCTTGTCGGTATTCGTAGTTGAATAAAGGATTCATGTAGCGTTCTACGAAGCTGTTATCTTCAGACCAAATAACAAGTCGCTTTCTTGAACGGTGAACTAGGTCGCGTATGAATATGTCGAATTCAGACGAACGATAAGCTGCGTCGAAGCCATAAAAATTAACAGCTGCACTCGGTGAAGTTTTCGGCCCATCCCACAAATCAGATATGGGGTCAGGTTTACCGAGAAATATATTGTGAATCTGTTCGGTAGGTGTTATTGTCAAAGCTAAAAATGCCTCTGTATCAAAACTTCCACTTAAATACAGAAAGTTAGAGTTCTGTCGATATGGGTAGGGAATATTTTCTGACATATACTTCTTTGCGGACGCTGGAATAATCATTAGATGATATAAATCTGATTCAACTCTACCCTTTTTCTTGACCAACTCGGAAGCCATATTACATAACGCTGTACGCCGATTTTTTAGCTCCTCCTTGGTCACACCAGGCATTACCTATTTATGACATTTACATAATTCAATTAAATCAAAATTACTGTATATTTGCTGGATAAGTAAAACTATTACAAATTTATATACATACATCTGATGGAGAACTGAAAAATTCTGGGTGTGATTCATAAGTCGGTTGGCCCAGTGAAATAACATTCTTTTGCTCACATATTCTAGCAGGTCGACGACCATGACCATCAGAGGAAGACAAGGATAAAGATGATGTACATATCCATGATACAGGAGACGGAATAAACTTTCGACTTAGATTCACTAATAAACTGGAACTCGACTTCATTTTCAGCATTCAGGAACTGTATGCTGGAAAATAGAAAGGAAATTAGTACCAAATGAAAATTCGTAATTTTACACACTATGTTAGGGCAAGAATAAAATAAATCCCTAGATCTATACAAACAATGAAGTACAACTGAACTAACTGACGTTTATTTGCAACTTTTTTTAATAAATCCTAATGGATTAAATCACATAATAAATAACCCTTTTTATGCAAAGTGCAATAGATGAACATTATTGTTGGCCAAACAAAATCAATAACACAGGTCACAACCTCTCAGTAAACCAACACAGCCAGTAATATTTTTAAAGTGTCAGTGAGCCCTTAAAAAGAGCAGAAAGCTCAATTTGATATTTCAAATCTGCTCACTAAATAGCTAATCTAATCTAATCTAATCTATTATCGCCCTCAAATTTGAAATAGCTTTACATTAATTTGATTCTCTACATTGATTGATTTTAATAACAATCATGATCAGCAATCATCAATACCAGTAATATAATTTGCAAATCAAAATTTAAAAATAGACAATAGAATAAAGTCGCTGATATTCAATTTGATCACACAAGCGATGTCATCAACTGACAATTATGGGAAACATTTTTTATATTGTATCTGTATTACTGTACTATAATAAATTATCGTGCTAAATTAAAAATCATATGTATCGAACAAAAAGCAAATTAAAAGACAAAAATTGTGTACCGACTTCAGGAAGTTGTGTGAGGATGGTGGATGAGTGTAATACTTTATCCAATGCGATTGATCTTAATTATGTACAAATTAAATTTTCGATGCTGTATTCGAAAGAAATATATTGTTGGTGAATTATAAATTGTATAATTAACAAAATTCAATTGTAGTTGCAGTTATAATAACTGACTAAAAAAGGTTATAATATTTTGCATTGCACGAAGAACAACAATCGGTTACATATACTGAAGATGAGCCTGTAGAGCTGTGGTAGAAAGAATACATCGCAAAATAGTCAGCGAGCGAAATATATCTGGGCAAAAAGGATGCATCTGGGCTATATGAAAGCTTAATACAAGGCAATCAAATATTTACTACGTTCTTATGTAAAAAATATTTAACGACAAAAAAAGAAATATTTAACTAAATGGAAATTTTAGTTAGAGAACACCAAGGCATACGCAACATACAACACTTTAACTGAATTGATTATAGCTTGTTTGGCTGTGTTTGGGTTCTAAAGACTATTTTAAACGTATAAATCGTTACATTTAAAAAATTATTTTTGCCACAAAATATTTCAATGAGTAAAGTAAATTAACGTTGCAAAATCATCCTCTTTATATCTTAGTTTCATTTGCTAAGATAAGAACGTGTTAATTAATCCTAAATATGCATTTAATTGCGAATTTCTCTACAAATGTATTTAATTATTTATTACAAATCATTTGTTTTATGCTTTATAATTCATCTGGGTTCGTATCTTAGGGTCGGCAGAACAACAGGTGTATATTTGGCTCGGGGTTTGTGTTGGATTTGTACGGTCCTTAGGATTATTTCT